>ONZH01016838.1:0-10127 GCA_900303285.1 Rhinella marina | reverse complement strand
CTAAGGCTACTTTCACACTTGCGTTGCAGGATCCATTTGTAAGATCATTCACAGGCTCTCACAAACGGTCCTGAACTGATCAGTTTTGTCCTAATGCATTCTGAATGGAAAAGGATCCGTTCAGAATGCATCAGTTTTGCTTCAGTTTGCTTCAGTTCAGTCTCCATTCCGTTTTGGAGGAGGACACTAAAACGCTGCTTGCTGGAAGTCAATGGGAGAACCAGAGCATTAAAACAGGCACCCCCTGCTCTGAAGAGGGGAGGGTGTCTGGTTCACAGGAAAAGGTCAGAAATTGATGGAAACACCACTAAAATGGTTTCGGAACAGCATTGGGAAGATGCCTGGATGTATCTTGGACTCCCAGGTCGCTGCTGGGAACGATGTTGTCTGAGTATTATGCCACTTTTACAGACTGTCAATAATACGCACAAAACCGAAGATAAAATCGATTTTCGGAGATGTAGTGCAGGTACTGTCGCTGTCACCAGTTGCAAAAAAATTACACTAAATGTCACAAATATTTAGATGGTGTAAATGTTATACAGCAGATGTAGCGCAGGTAATGTCACTGTCACCAGCAGCGGAAAGATTACAACGACTGTCACAGGTATTTAGTATGTGCAAACGTTATACAGCAGATGTAACGCAGGTAATGTCGCTGTCACCAGCGGCGGAAAAATTACATTGAATGTCACAGGTATTCAGGATGCGCAAATGTAACACAACAGATGTAGCAGAGGTTGTATCACTGTCACCAGCGGCCAAACAATTGTGCGCAGGTTAGGCTAATAATATAATTAAGAGCCAGATAAAACAATAGTCCTTAAAAGGACTTTTGGGAAAGATTCAAACTAAACCTGCCTAACAAATAAAATAATTCATATGCCTACACTGTCTGTCCCTCCTGCTGCAGCTCTCTCTGACTAAGACTGAGCAGAACAGTAACCAACATAGCTGCGGCATTACAGTGATTTCCAGTCTCTCCCCGCACGTTTAATGGCTGCATAGCAGCCAACAAACGTGCGGAGAGGAGACTCGAGCATCTCGCTTGAGCACACGCGGTGTTTGGCCGAAAACAACGATGTGCCGAGCATCGTGATGCTCAAGCGAATATAGTGCTCGGACGAGCATGCTCGCCCAACACTAGCGAAGAGTCAAGCACCATCCTGTCAGAAAAAACAACTAAAAACTGAACAATCTCCTCCCATAAAAAAAGCAAAAAATAATCTTCCCTTCCCCCATTTCTCCCTTCCTCTTGTCTTCCTAATTCCCCTCCATAAAATAGTAAAAAAAAACAAATATTTACAAAAAAACAAAAACTAATCTTCCCTGCTCCCATTTCTTCCCTACCCTTCTCCCCCCCAAAAAAAATAAATAAATACAAAAACATCTTGACACAGTGTTTTTTCTTCTTTTTCACTCATCTTACCTGACCATACATAAAACAAGAACTACAGAGACTATATCAGATATAGATCAGGAAGAAAGAGCCTCTTCTTGTTATTCTTAACCCCAGCATCTAGATAACTGATGGTTTGTGCCATGGGTGGATGGGTAGATGCTCGGGGTGCCACCCAAACCCTTCTCTTGGCCAGCAGCCAGGTACGTAAAGATCTGATCCTCTCAGCATTAATTATTTTAGGAGCATCAGGCACTTATGCACCTGGCCAGTTGCCGCCTTCCACTACATTGTTGTCCCCAGGACAATGACACAGATTCATTCTGTGGCGTGGGTGGCAGTATGTTGTGCTGCACTGTGGTATTTGGTTCTGCTGTGGCAGTATTTTGTTTTGCACTACTGTATCATTGACCTTGCCTATTTCTGTTGACCTGCCTCCTGTCAATTTGGACGTGTCTACAACATGGGGACACTTTTAGTTTTTTTTTTGTAGGGCCACTTTAAAGAGGTTCTCCGGGAATTAAGAAAATGAAAATACGCAAATATTACTTTATTATAAATATATTTAGAGATGAGCGAGCATGCTCGGCCGAGCATGCTCGAGTGCCATTTTCGCGTATTTGCGTACGCATTTTAAAATTGGTACGCTAATACATACGCATAATTTAATCTGTACACAAATGCGTACGCATAACGTACAAATTGTTAAAATGCGTACGCATTAGTGTACAGATTAAAATATGCATATGTATTAGCGTACCAATTTTAAAATGCGTACGCAAATACGCAAAAATGGCACTCGAGCATGCTCGCTCATCTCTAAATATATTCCTAAATACCTGTCATTAGTTATAATGGCTCATTTTGTCTAGGGAGCAAGGATGAGGAGAAACAAAATGGCTGCCGTCCTGTTACTTCAAACAAAAACTGTCCTAATCACACAGGAGGGCAAGTTACTTCACAACACTGAGGTAAAGAGCTGCCTCATCCTCCTCTCTTATCAGGGATTATGATCCTGAATACAGTTTAATATGATCTTTAGCCGAATCTTTGTGGGAATGAAGTTCATGAGGAGACATGAAGTACAGAGAGGACAGACAGGACAAACTGTGGTAATGGAGACTGCATACAAGAGCTGCTGCTCATTAGCCACATCTTCTCATGACCTCCATTCCTACAGAGATTTAGCTAAAGATCTTATCATCTGTATTCGGGTTTAAAATCCCTGACAAGAAGAGAGGAGGATGAGGCAGCTCTTTACCTCAGTGTTATGAAGTAACTTAACTTGTCCTCCTGTGTGATTAGGACAGGTTTTGGGTATACTGACAGCCTGGCGGCCATTTTGTTTCTCCTAATGACTGCTCCCCAGACAAAACAAGCCATTATAACTAATGTAAGGTATTTGGGAATATACTTATAATGAAGTAAGATTTAAGTATTTTCATTTTCTTAATTCCCGGAGAACCCCTTTAAATTCCCAGTCCACCCCTGGCGAAAACAAATCTTTATTAGAAAACTCCAATGTAAAATAATTATCATGGTCCTTAACTATCATGTGTAGTGTATAGCACTAGTCTCATCATGCCGTTGGTCTTGAAAGTTTATGAACCCTTCAAAATTATGTGTATTTCTTCATAATTTTGACCTAAAACTACATCAGATTTTCACACATCATAAAAGTAAGTAAAAGATAATCAGATCAAATAATTGAGTCAAACATATTAGTCATTTATTTATTGATCTAATATCAAGTCTGTGAGTGTAAAATGTTCTTCTCCTTTACTTCTGGAGGACCAGAAATCCTCTTTGTCACCTGCTTCATCCTCCAACTGCTTCTAGGACCTGATATCTGCATGGGAGAGGGAGTGAAGATAGCACTGAGTACCAGGGAAGAGGGGAGTCAGGATCCCCTGCAAGGCATAGAATGAAATAGTGGTGGGTCGGATTTAGCAGGGGTGTGCTAGGTAGCTGACTCTCAAGCGGTCATCAGTGAGTCCTCAGTGGTGCGGCTGACTAAGTCTTTGTGCAGGGGTGTGCTTATTAGTGGAGCAGCAGTCGAGCTCTGCTGCTCCACCAATCAGCCTTCACTGTGCCGCAGTGCAGAGCATGATTGCATTGCCCCATTTCCTCCCCAGAAAACAGGTTCACTAATGTGGTAGGATCAAACATACTTTTCGCCCGTATAAGATTGCACCGGCCCATAAGAGCACCTAAGGTTTTGAGGAGGACAATAAGAAAAAAAATATTTTCATTAGACTAATCAACCACCAATTGACCCATGTTATCGATCTCAGCAACACCATGTTAATACCCAATCAACCTCAGCTCAGACCCCAAGTGAATAACCCATCTACCTCAGATAGAGCCTCCTGCTCTCATTAGTACCACATACTCACATCAGCCCAGTACCCTTTATAGCCGCCCGTAGCCTCATATCAGCTCTAGCCCCCAGGAGCCTATGCCCCCTCAGCCTCTCACAGCCTCATAGCCCCACAGCCTTTCTTTAGCCCCAGGAGCCTCATAGCCCCCAGAGCCCTCTCTCAGCCCCCAAGCCTCATGAAGTCCCCCCCCGCAGCGTCTTTTAGCCCCTATTGTTCATATAGAAAAAAAAAAAACATACTCCTCTCCTGGACGCCGCCGCCTCTCTTCATCTTCCTGCCGGCTGTACTGTGACTGGCGCGCACGCGTGAGGTCCAGGCGCCCTATGCCTGTGCACAGCCTGCACAGCCACAGGGTACAGGGAAGGAACGGTGAATACAGAGTCTTCACGCTTCCGGTCCTCTGGTGCTAATTCTGGAAGACTCATACATCGCCCCATAGCACGGGCATTTTGCCCCCACTTTTGGGGGAAGAATGTGCCTTATGGGGTGAAAATGGTATATATGTTTTCCTGTCACTGATCTATCCCTAGGATGTCTCCTAGAACTGCCTCTGGCTTGTGGAAAATACATCCTTCCAGACCATTCTCGGTAGCTCATGTGCCTAAAATCCAATGGTTTACAGTAGAGCAAAGTGGGAGCTTAAACATTTATAATGCTGTCAGAATCACAGCAGCATGATTGTTCTTGGATTTTAATCTAGCTTGCAATTATGTCAGGATTTCCCCACATTTCAACCCGTGTAGCGGCGAAAATGCTAGATAATGTATTGATGCATCCAAAGTATCTACGACACACCCATCACTCAGAATCAGTACAGATACCGGCTAGTGACTGGCTCATGCAGAAAGTAGCCCCTTGTTTAAGGTGTTTGGACTATTGTGCCGCAGTATGTGGGAATGCAGCATGTCATACCCCAGGGAAGGCGCGCAGGGAGTGGAGAAGACGGGAGTGTTGGTGGTAGCAATGAGATAAAGGTTAGTGGCATTTTTCAGCACTTTTGCCCTTTTTGTGGTGTATTTTTAAACATAAAGATTATGGTGCAGTTCTTGCTGAATAAAATGCCAGCTCCAGATTAGGCTGAATGTCTATGGAAATTATGAAATGCAGGGCATACAATCATTTCTTGCTATTGATTTTTTTCCCCCCATTATGGTGGTGCTTTTTGTGCATTTTTTTATCTCCTTCTCTATAGGGAGAAAACACCTAAAAACTAAAAAAAAAAAAAAAACTAAGGAAACACGTGGTGTGGAAAGAACTACAAGCGGTGTGTATGGAAGGAAACTTTTTTTATTTTAATTTTGATTCAAATGAATGGGGCTCTGATGTAGTTCTCAGGTCAATGCTTTGCAGAGTTAAATGAGTGTTCCATCGGCTGATACAGAACAATTACTACAACCTTATGTGATACCTTTGGGATGATTTCAACAGCCAGCCAAGACTTTTTGGGTCCCTGACCTTACCAATGTTCTTGTGCCTAAATGGATGTGACCCATCCAGAATCTAGATTAATGACTACCCAGAGGAGCAAAAGACTAGATGTGGTGCTCATATCTTATTAATGACCATGCATCTTGGATGAGATGTTCAAGAAGCATCTATGTATATAGGTCATATATTATGTTGTCCACAAACATTTGATTGTGTAGTATAGCTCCACAGATGGATTGTATGTTGTGGAAAAGAAATCTACAAAAGGAATGTGCTCAGTGGTGCTAGACTTAAACTTTTGAGTCACAACTGGATTGATTGGTTGTAAGTTAGTTCTGTTAGTTCTGTTAGTTCTGTGATCATTTCAGAGTTTTTACATTGTGCACAGACTGTGACATAGGAATTTGGTGCATCACTAACAGGACGTCCTTGTAAATCAGTAATTAAACCGAAACCCTGTGACTATCCAAACATTTACTTCAAGAACCTTTCTAAAGAACCAGAGAAGTAATAAGAGGAATGTGAGTCACTTCTGTTCTAAACTAAATGGTGGGTTATGTTAAAATAGCTTCATCATGTGTGTTCCAGGAATTACGATTCTTCAACTTACAATAAAACATCCTACATTATCTGACTCTTTGCATCAGTTATCAACCTTTAAGGAATATTATAGAATATACACTACTCACAAAAAGTTAGGGATATTTGGCTTTTGGCGTGAAATTTATGGAAAACATAAAAAGTTCACTCTGCAGTCATATTATACCATGAAAGCAGAGCATTTAAGTAGAAGCAGCAATAGTGATTTCCTCATCTCAAACAATTTATTGAGAAACAAAAGCCAACACCAGTGATGGGTATATCCCCACAAAATGTCAATGTCTCAGTAACTTGTCATGTGGCCTTGATCATCAATTACAGCTTGACAACGACGTCACATGCTGTCCACAAGTCGTCTTATTGTCTGCTGAGGCATGGCATCCTACTCTTCTTGAAGAGCGACTCTCAAGTCATTGAGATTCTAGGGTACAGAGTTACGAGCCTCTACACAGCAACTCAGCTGATCTCATAGGTTTTCAATGGGATTCAGGTCTGGAGAAAGTGCAGGCCACTCCAGTTGAGGTACCCAGTCTCCAGCAGTGTTCCCTAATAATGGACCTCGATGAGCTGGAGCATTGTATCCCATCAAGATGATGATTAGTCCTGTGTTGTTCATGCAGAGGCACAATGACTGGATTAATGATATTATTCAAGTAGTATGGGCTTGTCACTGTACCATTCGCAAAGTGTAGGGCAGTTCTGTATTGACTAGATACACCTGCCCACACTGTAACACTACCACCACCACCAAAGGCTTGTCTAGTGACAAAAGTGGCTGATGCATAGCACTCTCCTTGATGTCTCCAACATTGTTGGCGGCTATATTTCTGCTCAGATTGAATCGACTTTCATTTAGTGAACAGCATGAGGCCCACTGTCCTCGTCTCATGATGCTACTGGCCCATGCAAGACGTGAATTGTGGTAGATTCCTGCAGGTCGTCTAGCAACGCAGACCATGCTGATGTCAATGGTTTTGAATGGTCTGACGTGACACTTGGGTGTGTCTCACCTCCCTTAAATGTGCCTGGAGTTGTTTGGCATTCATCATCCAGTTCCACAGGGCATTGTCCACAATGAAGTGGTCATCAGTGTGGGATGTGGACAAAGGATGTCCACTTCTATGCCTTTCTGTCATTCTTCCAGTCTCTCTGTATTTCTGTTGCAACCTGCTGATGACACTATGTGACACTCTAAGCTCAGTGCCCACTTCCGTATGAGAACATCCTGCTTGAAGCCTCGCAATGGCGAGCTACTGTTGATCAATTCTTAGGTGTTGTCTTTGTCTCATGATGTCTAAATGTGAACAGAATGTTGAGGAAATTTATTGGGCAATTCCTGGATCAAACACCCGTTGTGAATTTTGCTGTTAAGCTCTTTGTTAGAGAACCGCATGGTGTGCAAAAAGTAATGAAACATTTGGATATGTGCATTGAAAATTTTAGAGAAAGTCACATTAAGTTCATTTGTATAGGTCTGAGTGCTTTTTAGGAACGACAGCTTTCTTCTGCTGAGGTTGACGAGCCCTGACTGCTTGAGAAGGGGTGCGGGCCAGTGGGAGATGCATCGGTTGTTAAGTCAGGCTCTAACACTAAATGAGCAGCACAGTTTTCCCACACTACTCTATGGTGATGCTCCATGTGTTGACCCAGGGCTGTCATGCCAACATTAGCACCCTGGCCATGCCTCACCTTCTGCCCACATACCACCATGCTAACGTCCTTCAGTTATTAATGAAAAATTCCCACATTGCGGAGACTACGCATAAGGGTTTTATAGGGCTGTGACATCACAGGGGATGGCTACCTGCGGATTGGCTAGCTACATGCCATTATGGGTGATCTCACATTCCTTATCTCCTTACTTTCACTTTGTAACAGATGCAGCTGCTATTTTAGGAAAACCTGATTCGTTACCCGAAAGAGCATGGAAATTCGGATTTGTTGCAAATCGATTCCTAAACAGGCGTGTTTTTAATGCTTGCTCGCACACTGATGGCCTTTCTTGAGGATCGCATCCAAAATAGTTGCGGCGGTCCACAAAAAGGATTTATTCCTCAAAAGTGCCATGGCGAACATGAAAATGTGCCAATAAAGTGCAACGTTTCGACTACATAGTAGTATCAGTCAATAGTGAACAACAAGAATATATAGTACTATTGTACACCCACATATAAAAATTACAGTAAAAGGTATATCTCACAACCCATTAAAACCATCCTAAAAAACAGCAGTGATTGTCATCTTTTCTCCAACCTGTGATGTTAGTGTAATAACATGGGGGCAACAGGTAATCTCTGTGGCTTCAGGTTCTCCAGCGCACTGCACATGCTACTAGCTTGTTCCTCTTCCTTTACTCACTCCCGTGTATCATATTGCGTCCACATCACGTGGTCTCTGCCGCCCACTGACCCACACACGCACAGATACAGAGACGTCCCCCATAGAGATCTCCACCGCTATGCAGACAGTGCTGAAGCAGACCGTGGTAACGCCGCATCACTGCGGGGTCTTCCGGTCATTCTGGGCTACATACCCATTGTAAATTAAAGAGCTGAAGGACTCTGCTGGTCATTCTGGCATGGTTCTTCAGGCCTCTTAATTGTGACATAGGATTGTAGCCCGGAGATGACAGAAGACTCGATTCAGTGTGGAGGGCCTTCCGCGGTCTGCTCCAGCCTGCACTGCATAGCGTGGGAGCATGGTGATGGGACGTCTCTGTAGCTGTGCAGTGGCTTGGTCAGGTGGGCGGTGCTTCCTGGTCACGTGGCAGAGAACACGTGTTGTGGTGATAGTGTGTACACGGGAGTGACTAAGGAGGAGGGAAGGTAGTGGCATGCGCAGTGGTGTGGAGAGACGCCGAAGCCACATGCTGGAGGTGAGATTACTTGTTGCCGCCATTCATGTTATTACACTATAGATACTATCACAGGTTGGTTGATAAAGATGACAATCACTGCTGTTTTGAGAGCCATAGGCTGGTTTTAATTAATAGGTGGGGTGAGATATATCTTTTTACTAATGATTGGCTTATTGACATGTGGGTGGTACAATAGGTACTATATATATATCTTTGCTGTTCACTTCATATTGATGCTCGATAAAGACTACTATGTAGTCGAAACGTTGCACTTTATTGGCACATTTTTTGTACACGTTCATCATGGACTTTTGAGGAATAAATCGTTTTTTGTGGAGATGCTGCCGTCAACTATTTTGTGGATGTTATACTGGTGACCTGCGTGGATCGAGGGTCGAGGACTGGCTGTTGCATTCCACTGAGGTATTTGGTGCTGCTTTCATCCTCTGCTTTATACTTTCTTGAGGATAGGTCATCAGTATTAAACACTTGGACAACCCCTGTAAATAACATATATTTTTAATAATAATAATTTTAAGGGGATGCACAAACTATTCTACCATAGTTTATCTATCTATATATATATATATATATATATATATATTATATATTTAAATTATTCACTGTTAATATACATGGGATTATATATTAAACCCACTTAATGTGCAGTCCTTACCAGTGTGGGGATACCTGATATTCTATGTATATAGAATATGTATATAAGTTTTAGTGATGAGCGAACCTGCTCGTAACAAGCGGTTTAATGCTCGGATCCCCTGTGCTCCCCTGCCCGCAGTCATCCGGATCCGTCCTCACCCGACTGTAAGTCAATGGGGACGGATGCGTTTGGTGTCACACACTGGTATGTGACTAGTGTGTGACACCAAATGATCTGTCCTAGAAATGAGCGATCACTAAAATGCTCGGGTGCTCGTTATTCGAGTCGAACTTTTCCCGATGCTCGGTGCTCGTTTCGAATAACGAACCCCATTGAAGTCAATGGGAGACTCGAGCATTTTTGCAGGGGACCAAGGCTCTGCCTAGGGAAGGCTGGGTGAAAACCTGGAAACCTCAGAAAATGATGGAAACACCACGGAAATGGACAGGAAACTGCAGGGGCAGCATGCATGGATGCCTCTGAGACTGCCTAATCCACCATTACCCAAATTCTCAGGCAACAGCCTGGTGGTTACCCTCATGGCAATTGTGCTCACCAGACCAAGAAAGGCGAGGCACATGCCCATCACATGTTAGGGAAGCACCCAACTAGGTGCAACGAAGGTCACCGCCTGCAGGTGACCACTGCTCATGCTGGCACTGCTGTGGCTATCCCCGACCCACGACGCAGGCATTAGCCTGACACATCATGGTGAAGCATAGTGACCCAACAAGTGACAAGGTTAGATTGAGGTAGCAGTCAAAATGTCCTGTAGGCAGCCTCCAAAATTTGTTTTGGAGTGTC
>ONZH01016837.1:0-35783 GCA_900303285.1 Rhinella marina | reverse complement strand
TGATAGGGAGAGCTGAGACACACCTCCTGAGCTGTGATAGGGAGAGCTGAGACACGCTGAGCTCTCCTGAGCTGTGATAGGGAGAGCTGAGACACGCCTCCTGAGCTGTGATAGGGAGAGCTGAGACACGCCCCATGAGCTGTGATAAGGAGCACTGAGACACCTCCTGAGCTGCAGCAGAAAAGACACTCCCCTGAGCTGCTTGATATAAATCTAGCAGAACAATGAATGTGGAAATCTCTGGATCCATGTGAGGTACAGGGCTGGTTCTAGCTTTCTTAGAAGGAGATTGTCATTTGTTACAGTAATCACAGGATAACTCCTTTAAGACTGAAAAATAAAAAAGTATTTTTTTCTGTTCATCACCATAGTGACCCCTTTAAGTTTTTAGTAGTTACTAGGAATGAGCAAACTTGTGTTTTCAAGTTCAGCATACAACGCTCGGGTTATCTAAGAATTCCGGACCATAACTGATAGCGGAATCCATAACAGGGTTCTTCGATAACCCAAACCTCGTGCGTCAAACTTGAGAACAGAGGTTCGTTCCTGCCTAGTAGTTACATGTACAGAGTTATGTGAGAGTGATCAGTACTTTTCATTGATAATATTCTGGATTATGACTTCTTGATCATTTTTTATTCAATGTTTTGTGGGAGGTGAAGCGATCAAAATAATGGCAAATTGTCTACTTTGACTTTTTTCTCGTTTCACCGTTTTGGATAAATATTTTATTTCAATAGGGTTTTTTGCATGTGGTAATTTTCCTGATTATTTTTTTATTTTTGAAAAATTTGAATGTTTAAAAACTTTTTTTCACTTGGTGTTTCTTTAAGTCCTTTAGGGGAACTATCAACAGCAATTCACAGAAAATGGTGCACTAAAACAGTAAATGCAGTTGACAATATATGGCTAAACCCTCACACTGATGTTAAAATGAGACTTTCGCCAGTATATCCTTATATCAAGAACATACCGGAGCCCCCTGCTTAGAAATGTGCAATAGCATTTGGGGTTTTGAGCATTTTCTGCCATTTGAGACCACCTTTTTTTCTGTGAAGTTTGTATATTTACACCAGGAGGTGTGGCAACTATGGGTTTGAATTTTCGATTCATGGGTGACATTCAGCTGCACCTGTGCAGCCTGGGTCACATAACGTCAGGGATAGGTGGGACTCACAGCCTTAACCCCCTCCCATTGGATGTGTGATCTCACGCTGGAAGAAATTAGGAGTTGGCCTCTGTGTCGGCCTGTATGCTCCTTCCACAATTACGGCTAGGTAGGTTAGTGTTAAGTCCCGTGCCATTCTGAGATACCTTGACGCGGTGCTCGGGCTCCAGTATGTTCTTGATATAAGGATATACTGGCGAAAGTCTCATTTTAACATCAGAGTGAGGGTTTAGCCATATATTGTCAACTGCATTTGCAGTGCACCACTCTGTGGATTGTTTTATATAGTTTGTCACATCCACACATTTGGTTATCCTGTGTAGGATGTTGTTGTGGTACATGTGGTCTGCTGCAGGCATCCTCCATTGTATGCATTTTTTGCTGGGGATTACATTAAGCAGCGGGCCACATGTGCAGGATTTGCTCCCCCAGTTAGAAATGTGCAACAGCATTTGGGGTTTTGAGCATTTTCTGCCATTGTAGACCACTTTTTTCTGTGATTTTGAACTATCAATGACTGAGGTTGCAGCAGACACTATCCAGCTCCATCAATGCTCACTAGGGGGAGCTGGTGCAGGAGTGCACACTTCTGAGCTGTGCATTCAGGTGCCATGGTCAGATTTGTTAAGTGCCTAAGGTGGAACACACTGTCAAGTACTTAAAGAAAACCTGTCATCTCCAAAACACCCCGTGAACTAGAGTAAGCGTTGTATAGTGTAAAGTGATGTCGAGTCCGGTTATGTAACTTTTATCTTCATACTCGCTTCCACAAACCAGCAGTAAAGTGCACTCACTGGACTCCAGTGCTCACTCACATAATGGAGAGGACTCTCAATGTATTTTACTGCTGGTTTGTGGGAGCACAGCGTCAGAATGGAAGTATGAAGATAAAACTTATATATTCAGATTCAGCATCACTTACACTATACAAATACTATACATCTCTTACTCTAGACCAGGGGTGTTTCAGAGATGACAGATTCCCTTTAAAGGGGTATTCTCATCTTAGACAATGGGGGCATATCGCTAGGTGGGACCCGCACCTATATCCAGAACAGAGCGGGGAGCTGCGCCTGGAGGACCCAGGTTTCCGGCCACCACCAGGCGCAGCTCCCCGAGCCGCTCATAGAAATGAATGGGAGCCGGGCCGTGCATGCGCAGTGCGCTCCCATTCATTTCTATGGAGCCAACGGAAGTAGCCGAGCCAGTGCTCGGCTATTTTCGACAGGTTCTGGAAATAGGTGCGGGTCCCAGCGGTGGGACCCGCACCTATAAGACAATGGGGGCATATCCTAGCGATATGCCCCCATTGTCTAAAATGAGAATACCCCTTTAAGTGGTGACCACCACAGGTCCCAGACAGAGGACAAACCTCACAACATCCCTGGAACTGATGCCCATCATAGGTTACTTGTGGCTTCTGCTCCTCATTAGGAGATTAACCCAAGCAGCTCCGCCATTCAGCTTCAATTTACAACAATGACAAAAAACAGGTACATTTTTTGGGTGTTTTTTATTTTACAGATTTGAGCCGAATGTAAGAACTTCACGTCCTGGTGTTCAGCATCCTGTGAGGAGAGAAAGGAAACAGTCAGAACTGGAGACAGAAACCAAGATAAACCCCCCACTAAGAGTCCCTGAGTGGCCTGAAAGGTTTGTCACCTAGCTTGCTAGGGGTGGACATGCTCCTCTTAGTATTATGTGGTAGAGGTGTGGTCCAGATGAGCAGGGTCACCAGCATGAACATTAAGGATTTTTTTAAACTCCTTTTACTCCCTCCTCTAGAGAACTTTCTTCCCTTTTCTGTGGGTTGGTAGCAGCTCACCTGATAGAATCAAGCATCTAACAGGACGCTCTGCAATTAACTTTAGATTTTTTTCAGGAGTAAAATACTGATCTATCCTCTGACTAGGTCATCAATATCTGATCGTGGGGGTCCTAGGGGGGTAACTGTGCTCCAGTGTCACACTTATCGGTCACACGGCCAATGTACAGCTCAGTCCCACTCAGCAGCCACTATTATACAATGTACTGCGCTGTGAGGGGACTGTAAACAGCTGATCGGCGGGGGTGCCAGGTGCCCGCTGCATTAACACGTCATGTGAAATGCCTCATCGTGGGATAACTCATTCTGTAATCTCAAAATGTACTTAGCTCAAAATTAACCCCTTAAAGTCCAGTCAATTGCAGTCTGTCCACTGGCGATCTGTTAGACAGACCTGAGGGCCTCTGAGCCCGGCCACGATCGCCCCCCTGCATTCAGTCCTTACATCTGAACCTTCTCAGACAAATGCCTCAAGGACATCAAGTGAAGGGCGGCCCTTGTCCCAATGAGCGGACGTCCACAGCACAGAACGTGATGCAGAAAGAGCCCAGTGGAAAAGGAGTCGCTCCGTCAGACTCGTCATCGTATCATCACTGAAGGTTCAGAGTCAGCGCCCACCCCCTCAGTACATACCCATTACGCGGTGGGCACAGGCTGGGGCATGGCGGGGGGCTGTGCCTGCTGCTCTGGCTTGGCTCCCTTCTGCTCAGAGATGGGGGTGGTTGGCAGGATCTCCTCTTTGGGTTCCACAATGCTGACGTGGTCAGGCAGGGGCTTCTTGGGGCCAATCTTGCCACTTGGGTCCCATGGAAGCATGATCTTCACCTTGATGCCCAGAACACCTGCAGCACAAAGCGATCACTCAACACAAATACAAGAGCAGTGGAGGCCACGTGTCTATGTTCTGCCCCCTCACCCTTCTCAGACAAATGCCTCTAAATCAATCAGGAAGTGGGACACGTCTCCGGTGGAGAGACCCTTTAGCGCAGCGACACAGAACGTGGCCCTGCACAGGGTCCTCCGCAGTGACGGTCCCCATCTGACTCGTCATCGTATCATCACTGAAGGACGGAAACATCAAAGACAACCCCAGAACCCCCTCCCCGAATCTCTCACCCTGTCTGAGGAGGACGTGGCGCACTGCGGTATCCACATAGTAGTTGACGGGGTCTCCGCTGTGAATCATCAGACCGTCCACAAATTTCATGGACTTGGCTCTCTGGCCTCTCAGTTTGCCGGACACCACGACCTCAACAACCCTTGGCGCCGCTCTCCATGATGAAACGCAGGACACCATAGCAGGCTCTAAAAGGGGAAAATATCCAGAATTAAGACGACTTACCATTAACTGCTATTTTAAACTATTTTGCATTTTTTCCACCCAAAAATACTCATTGCTTTAGTGTTTACATCCCCGATGGTGCCAACAGATATGCAAGCCTTGTCCATATACTAAACTGTAGTAATGCTGGACCCCAGTCCTGATCCTGCACCCCATCACCACTCCTCTGTACTAAACCATGGGTTTGTAAGTTTAACCATTAGTGTTTAAATTGACACTCCAGTCCGAGGGACTGTCCTGAAATGCAGAGCCCCCTCCTGGGCAGATATGGGGGGAGACCACTTCAGACACTACGATGACTTCACTTCTCAGACAAACGCCTCGTAACTCGTCTTCACCCAAACATCCCGGGCCTGCGCCAGGGCAGATGAGGCAGCGTGCAGGACGCAGCTCCCTCCACTACCCGGGCACACAGGGATGACGTTAGACTCGTCATCGAAATCATCATCGAAGCAAAAAATGCGCAGAACCCCCAAAAATGTGCAGAGACAGCAGATGATCCCCACAGGCCTCACCTTCTCACTGCCAGACCTCCCAGGAGCTTGTAGCGCAGGGACTCTGCTTGGGCGATGGCGCACAGACCCCTTGTGGCGACTTTTCTCTGCGTACAGCTGGAAGACACAAGCAATGGGTGAGAGGCTGAGAGATAAAGCCTAGCACTGCTCCAAGCAGAAGTACACAACCAGAAACCAACCCAGTATTCCTCTTAATATTTGAGGGATCTAATGGGAAAAAGCAGCTCTGTCATCGATTCTTGGCACTTAAAATTACACCAATCACAGTGCAGGAAACCTATGGTGTCAGGTAAAGAGCCCATTCACATGACCGTGGGTGGCACGGTCCGTGAAAAAACCCAGATCGTACACCTTCTGAGGGCAGGAGCGCACGGCGTCATTGGTTGCTATGACGCTGTGTGCTTCCTGAGGCAGCCGCCATACAGTGATATACTCATACTACGAGTGTGTGCAGTGTATCACTGTACAGCGGCGGCCTCAGGAAGCGCACGGCGTCATAGCAACCAATGACGCCGTGCGCTCCTGCCCTCAGAAGGTGTACGATCCGGGTTTTCGCGGACCGTCCTCCACAGTCGTGTGCAAGGGCCCTAAGGCTACATTCACACAACCATATGTGTTTTTTTGCGGTCCATAAAACACGGATATCGACCCTGTGAATGTAGCCGGCCCTATGATAGACATGCCTATTCTTGGACATGCTCTATCTTTTTTGTGTGCGCTGTCCGCACCTTTTGCAGCTCCATTTAAATGAATGGGTCCGCACCAGTTCCGCACGCGGACCCAAAAATATAGTTGTGTGAACGCACCTTTTATTCTATGGGTCTAGAATAAGCAAACTCTTCATTCACACTAGATACATGAATACGTATATTGTTATTTGCAGAAAGATGCAGTTGCCGCCAGTCATACCAGATTTTGGAATTTTTTGTATTCGTTTTTAAGGGAGAGCGGGGGAATAGAAAAAAAAAAAATGTATTTTTCGCTGTTGGGCTGGATTACAAAAGGCATTACACAGGCTGCAGTAAACACAGTGTGATGTGTGCGCTCGTTTACAACCTCTTCTACAAAATAAGTGTAGAACTTTTTTTTTTTTTTTTAAATAAATTACATATTGAATGTAATTTTTCAGTCCCGCTAGCAGCAGTGGTAGAGCGTGTATCCCAATGCACTGTAGCCCATCGCCATCAATGGCGGGCTGTATATGAGGCACACTAAGGCTAGGGCTACATGTGTCACATGACAAGAAGGGGACAACTACACTGCGACATGTGCCATGCAACTTTTTTTTTTTTTTTAGAATAGTCAGTGTCGCACAGAAACAGCGGCACAGCAGTTTCAAAAAACATCCAAGTTGGATTCTTGTGCGACTTTCACATCACGACATCATTGACTGTCACTACAATAACGATGCGCTTGTTCCCTTTTTGTCGTGTGACTTATTGTCACCCAATAGTCACGTCAGACCCTCGGCGATCGCATTACGAGGTGCCGATGGTGGCCCTCTCCCGCTAACTCAGGGGTAGGGAACCTCCGGCTCTCCAGCTGTTGTGAAACTACAACTCCCAGCAAGCATACTCGCTCTGCTCTTCTAAGAACTCTCATAGAAATGAATGAAGCATGCTGGGAATTGTAGTTTCACAACAGCTGGAGAGCCGGAGGTTCCCTACCCCTGCGCTAACTGCACAGAAGCATCTCAGCAGTTTAGCTGCTGCCAGAGTTGTTCCCGATCCCGGCCGTCACACAGCTGACTTCAGCCAGTGCTGGGATCTGGAGCACTGTATCAGCGCAGCCTGCTTGGTGTCTCTTCATTCCCATGCCAGGATTATTGATGCCGGCAGCAGGGACTGAACAGACCACACAGGCTGCGCTGATACAGCGCTCTGGACCAAAGAAAGCCTTGTGCAAAGCATAAAGCGCTCCAGTGACACGTTTATTGGTCACGTGGTCAATGTAGAGCTCGGTCCCATTCAGGAGCCACTATACAATGTACTGCGCTGTGAGGAGGTCTTCAAACAGATGATCGGCGGGGGTGCAGGGTACCCGCTGCATTAACACGTCATGTGAAATGCCTTCATCGTGCGATAACTCATTCTGTAATGTCAAAAATGTACTTAGCGCAAAAATTAACCCCTTAAAGTCCAGCCATTTTTGGGCTAAAAAATTATTTCCCCCCCCCAATGTAGTATCAAATTTGTCGGCTCGCTAGCAACCTGTTAGGCAGACCAGATGGCCTCTGAACCCGGCCACAATCGCCCCCCTGCATTCAGTCCTTACATCTGAACCTTCTCAGACAAATGCCTCAAGGACATCAAGTGAGGGGCGGCCCTTGTCCCAATGAGCGGGCGTCACAGCACAGAACGTGATGCAGAAAGAGCCCAGTGGAGAAGGATTCGCCCCGTCAGACTCGTCTCGTATCATCACTGAAGGTTCCCATCCTAGGATTGTTGATGCAGGCAGCAGGGACTGAACAGAGCACACAGGCGGCGCTGATACAGCGCTTGTGTAAAGCATAAAACTGCCTGCACAGGCGCTACTGTGCCCTCCTCTGACAACCGCTAAAACGTGGCCAACTAAATGGGGGCCAAGGCTACTTCAGTGCTCAGGACACAACTCTTGCCTTAGTATTACCTACAAGTTCAGACATTTGACCCGAGGACCAAGTCGTGGTGCAGAACTTGCACTTGTCGTAGAACCAAATGACGGGGTCCTGATGAGACCGCCGTACAAACCTTCCCTTCTGTTCCCAGATACTATATAAAGGTATCTTTTAGTGACGCTCTAATGCTGCCTCTACCCACAAACCCAACTGCCAAACTCCACAAAATCAGTGGGTGCAGCTTTCAATGGCCCCCAGCTTCTAAAACCACTACCCTCCGCAGATTTTTTTTAGGTTTGCTCTTCACTTGTGGCACAAGTTCTCACAGACGTGGACTGACATATTTAAAAGGGGTTTTCTGGGTTCAGAGCTGAACCCGGACATACCCTTAATTTCACCCAGGCAGCCCGCCTGATGTTAGCATCAGAGCATCCTACGCCCTCCGTTAAGTAGCACAGGGCAAAGGCATTTTGCCTGGTTCCAGCGGTGCTGATGGGCGGGCTTTAGCGCTACCCTAGCCAGTAAAATAGCTAGGGCAGCGCTAAAGCCAGCCCATTACAGCCGTTGACATCACCGAACACACTGCCGAGCGGGAGCCTCTACCCGGCAGTGTGTATTAGTAAACAAAAGAGCCCTTGCCCTGTGCGATCCAGCGCAGGGCTAGGGAGCGCATCGGAGCCAGAGAAGCCCTGATGCTATCAGGTGGGCTGCCTGGTGAAATTAAGGGTATGTCCGGGTTCAGCTCTAAACCTGGACAACCCCTTTAAAGAGAAAAAAATCCCAAAATAAATAACTCTGGACTTGGCTAGATTTGCCGACTGATAAATTGGTAATACAAACCCCACTTCCATTGTCAGGATACCACGCCACTAGGGATGAGCGAATCGACTGCAGATGAAACATCCAAAGTCGATTCATATAAAACTTTGTTCCAGTACTTGATGGAGCCGGAGCCCTGTACAGTATTGGAATGTATTGGCTCCGAGGAGCCGAAGTGATTGCTTCGTGAAAGTCGAGACTTTGTGTAATAACTTGTACTGTAAAAAAAAACCATTTCCCCGAACAATCTATGAAGTTATTACGCAAAGTCTCAAAGACTTCCGCTAAGCAACACCTTCGAGTCATCTGAGTCATCCGTACAGTATTGGAACAAAGTTTCATGCGAATCGACTTCGGATGTTCATCCCTACCTGCCCCCATACACTGCAGGATCTCATACACCACGACCGAGAACTTCACCTCAACGCTGCCCTCAGGAAAGCCAAACCTCTTCTGTACAACAGCGGTCAGCTCACGGATACGGCGCCCCTTCTCACCGAGGACGTTCTGGGTCCTGGAGGAAAATAGGAACTGTGACTACAGCGCAAAGAACACCCGAGCAATAAAGTGGAGCACATAACAGACGTATAAGGCGGCTGTCCCTCTACAAGTCATGCTAACTTCGCTGACACACGTAACATCAGCTGCGGGGCACAGCACTAGGTCAGGGGGTTACCTCGGGTACATTTCATTTGACAGTCTCCATTCACACCTCCCATTTTGCTCACCTGGTGGCAAGGATGATGATCTCTGTCCTGGTTGGGGTGACTCGGGACCTCCACGCCGGAGTAGCCATCTTCTGCCAGCTCCGCGGGTCAGGAATTCATTCAGCTCGGCTTTGAAGATGCCATCAGCGACCAAACTGCAAGAGAGGAAAACGTAAGCAAGAGAGCACGGGGTCCACAGGCAGCACTACTGACCCTCCTATAGGGGGCGACAAATGACTGCTGACAATGTACAAGGACCCTGGGAGTTTACATGACAGGTTCTGATAAACCTACAGTCTGCAGGACATAGAGAGGGTGAGGCCGCATGGCCGAAGAACAGGGTGGGGGGGGCTGATCAAGGGAGAGGTCCGTCCTAAGGAGGGGGCATGGGGGAGATCGCTGGGGTGTGATATCAGTCAGAGAGGGTCCCATACACTGCCATCAGGGGGGCCAGGATCAGTACACTGCCCATCAGGGGGGCCGGGATTCACAGAGGGTCCAGTACACTTGGCCATCAGGGGGGCCGGGATCACAGAGGGTCCAGTACACTGCCATCAGGGGGGGCCGGGGATCACAGAGGGTCCAGTACACTGCCATCAGGGGGGCCGGGGATCACAGAGGGTCCAGTTACACTGCCATCAGGGGGGCCGGGACACAGAGGGTCCAGTACACTGCCATCAGGGGGCCGGGATCACAGAGGTCCAGTACACTGCCATCAGGGGGGCCGGGATCACAGAGGGTCCAGTACACTGCCATCAGGGGGGGCCGGGATCACAGAGGGTCCAGTACACTGCCATCAGGGGGCCGGGATCACAGAGGGTCCAGTAACACTGCCATCAGGGGGCCGGGATCACAGAGGGTCCAGTACACTGCCATCAGGGGGGCGGGATCACAGAGGGTCCAGTACACTGCCATCAGGGGGGCCGGGATCACAGAGGGTCCAGTACACTGCCATCAGGGGGCTGGGATCACAGAGGGTCCAGTACACTGCCATCAGGGGGGCCTGGGATCACAGAGGGTCCAGTACACTGCCATCAGGGGGGGGCTGGGATCACAGAGGGTCCAGTACACTGCCATCAGGGGGGGGGCTGGGATCACAGAGGGTCCAGTACACTGCCATCAGGGGGGGCTGGGATCACAGAGGGTCCAGTACACTGCCATCAGGGGGGCTGGGATCACAGAGGTCCAGTACACTGCCATCAGGGGGGGGCCTGGGATCACAGAGGGGTCCAGTACACTGCCATCAGGGGGGGGGGGGGGGGGGGGGGGATCACAGAGGGTCCAGTACACTGCCATCAGGGGGGGGGCTGGATCACAGAGGGTCCAGTACACTGCCATCAGGGGGGGGGCTGGGATCACAGAGGGTCCAGTACACTTCAGGATAATACAGGACCCCCATACACTGCTACACATGGTCATTGACAGGTATAGAGTCATGCCCCCACCCCAAGAATCCCGCAAACATCACAACCACCGACAGGAAGCGGCCACCATGGCATGCTGGGAGTTACAGTCCTCCAGATACAGATGGTGTCAGCTCCACACATCACTATCACCTGCAGGGGGGCTCCACACCCCCGGCCGGCACTGACATCTAGCAGGAGGCCATGTCAGCCGGGAGTGTAGGCCTGAACCAATCCACCACAATCCGCGTCCAGTGCCCGGTCAGAGACGACCAAACCAGCACCAACAACATCGGTGAGATCTCAGGGATCACGTCGCACACCGATATCGACAAGGAAACGCCTCGTATTAGAATGTTTGCCAGGCCGATCCCGACGCTTACCTTCCTCTTCTTAGAGATCTGCACCGCCATTCTTGCGCCGCGCTGCTGAAAGGAAAGGGAAAGCACTTCCGGCGGAAGTGCCTATATGCGGTCAACCGGAAAAGGCAGGAGGGGCGTCCTGGGCGCGAAGCATCATGGGAGTTGTAGTTTTTGTTTACTGATGTGACATGGGAAGAGGCTGTCATTTGGGGGCATTTATAGGAATTCGTCTTTAGTGTTTCAGCTCTATTGTTCTGCCCTATTTATGAGACCTTTTAAGTAGAAGACTTTTTTTTTTTTGCATTTTTTTGTGATGGAGCTTTACCCAAAAGCTTTTTAGATATGACAACTGTAAAGATGTGGCCATACTGCACAAGCATGCTGTGGGCTTCATCTAATTAATATTATTCCTCTGTGGCTTGTACGGCTATGCAGTACTCAGCCAGAATGTGGGCGCGTCCCAACCGCTGCATGGCCTATCCCCAAAAACTATTGTGCTCCCCCGTGTTTCGGTTCTTAATCATTTTCAAGATCTCTGCTTGCTGACAGTGAATGGAAGCAATAACACTCACAGCTGTGTCACCTCTCATTACAGTGTACTATTGTTCACCCCAAAAAGGGGTGAGACTCTCACTACAACCTCCTCTCTCTCCAGGCACGATGTAGGGGCGTGACACCAGGTCGTTATCTGTAATGAAGCCGGGAGTGAATAGCTGTGCAGAAATTAGGAAGGGGCGTCTAATGTCCGGGGATCTGTTTTGGTTTTGTAGTGTTCCTCAACTGTCGCTCATGATTTGGGAGTGTCCCTCAGGATGAGTACCTGTGGTTAGTCCAGTAGTAATATCACCTGCCAAACACTAAGGGAATCCTGGAAGTGTAACTTGTAGGTGGGCTCTGAGGGCTGGAGATGAGCGACACTGGTCTGTGGAGTCCGGCAGACCCCCTAAGGACACCGAGGACCTCCGAAATAAAGGCCCTCACCAATGAGGCCAGGCAGCAGAAAGGCCAGGTGCACCCCTGCCTGCCTCTGACATGCACTGGATATCAGGAAAGAACATTTGTGCGGATACCCCATTCATCGGTGATGCAGCAGATTGTCCTCTATAAAGCGGGATCTGCCGCCCCTAAACGGCGGTTCTCTGTGGTGAGGAGTGGCGGCAGCTCTCACCTCCGCCCAGGATCAGTGACTTGTCAGGAATGAACTAATATGGCCACATTTACTAAGCTCATCTTTTTTTGTTTAAGTAAAAAAAAAGGAGCTTTGGCAAAATCTGTCTTCAGATTATACAAAAATGGCTGGCTCTCAGTAACATGATTCTATTTAATAAAAACACAAATAAAATTACATATCTTAAGAACATTAATTATGAATAATTCTATGAATCAATGTTTTTAAGATTATATGTACCGTATTTTTCACTTTAGGGAGAAAATGGCCGTGCGTCTTATAAAGCGCTCACTAGTATGTATTAGGTGCGGAAAGCGGGGAAACATACTCACCTCTCCTGCGCCGTGGCTCCGCTCCGGGTCCGGCGCTCCTCTGTCTTCTGCCGGTGCTGCACTGTCCTGACCGTTGTATGGCGTCAGGATGTAGTGCGCACACTATGACCTGACACTGCACGCAGTCAGGTGACAGTGCAGCACCGGCAGAAGAAAGAAGAGCGCCGGACCCAGAGCGGAGCCACGGCGCAGGAGAGGTGAGAGAGTTTTTATTTTATCCCTTATGGGGCTGATCTGAGGTCTGATGGGGGCCACAGTAGGCTGATATGGGGTCTGATGTGATGTCCTGAAATTTATGGGGGGTCTGATGAAAAATATTTTGTTCTTATTTTCCTACTTTAAAATCTGGGGTGCGTCTTATAACGCGAAAAATACGGTAATTTTATTTGTATTTTTATTAAATAGAATGATGTTACTGTGAGCCAGCCATTTTTGTATAACCTGTTGCACCATATCTAAACGCCTTTGGGTAGAAGGCAGGCAGTGCTCCAGATTAGTGCTTGTTTGGTACCTGGAGAGCGTCCCTATTAGGATAATATTGTGTCACAAAGTCTGTCTTCGATTTGCATCTCATGTATTATCCCTTAGTAAGGCCTCATGCACCCGGCCGTGCGCTCCCCGCATGCAGACCCATTCACATGAACATGTTCTATTTTTTTGGCAGTGCGGACAGATCACGGACCCATTCAAGTTGAATGGGTCTCCATCCGTCCTGCCCGTCGTACGGATGTTGCCTGTGCATTGGGGACCGCATGACAGCCGTGTGCATGAGCCCTAAGGCTGAGTTCACATCACCGTTTAGCTTTCTGTTCTTTTGATCCGTCAGAAGAAGAGAGAGGGAAAAAAAAGGATCCTGTTACATCAGTTGTCATTCGTTTGAGCCATTACCGTCTGAGATACATTTTTTAAACGAAATGCAAATTCCTGCATGTGGTACTTTTGTTTCCATCTAAAAAAAACGAATCTCAGGCGGAAATGGCTCAAATGGATGACAACTGATGTAACAGGATCCGTTTTTTTTCTACTCTTCTTCTGACGGATCAAAAGAACAGAAAGCTAAACGGTGATGTGAATGCAGCCTTAGGGCTCATGCACACAAACGTAATTTCTTTGCGTGTCCATTCCGTTTTTTTTCAGACCATATGCAGAACCATTCATTTCAATGGGTCTGCAAAAAAAACGGAAGTTGCTCAGTGTGCATTCCGTTTCCATATGTCCATTCCACAAAAAATAGAATACGTCCTATTATTGTCCACATTACGGACAAGGATAGGACTGTTCTATTAGGGGCCAGCTGTTCCGTTCCACAAAATACGGAATGCACACGGACGTCATCCGTATTTTTTGTGGATCCGTGTTTTGCAGACTGTAAAACACATGCGGTCGTGTGCATGAGCTCTTAGGCTACTTTCACACTAGCGTTTTTAATTTCCGGTATTGAGTTCCGTCATAGGGGCTCAATACCGGAAAAAAACGCTTCAGTTTTGTCCCCATTCATTGTCAATGGGGACAAAACTGAACTGAAGACAACGGAGGCTCCTGAAAGCATTCCGTTCCGTCTTCAGACCGGAGAACAAACCGCAGCATGCTGCGGTTTTCTCTCCGGTCCAGGCATCCGCACCAAGACGGATCCGGAATGACCCCCAATGCAAGTCAATGGGGACGGATCCGTTTGGTGTGGACACACCAGTAATCCGGATCTGTCCTCCATTGACTTGCAATGGGGGGTCATTCTGGATCCGGCTACAGAGAGACATACAGACAGACATACATACACACAAACACATACATACTCACATACTCCAGCCAGGGACGCCGGCAGCATGTCTTCACGCGCCTCCTGCGCGCAGGTATGACGTTTCCCCACTGCGCCCAGCAGAGGGCGCTGTGGGGATCGTCATCACTGCGCGCAGGAGGCGCGTGAAGACATGCTGCCGGCGTCCCTGGCTGGAGTATGTGAGTATGTATGTGTTTGCGTGTATGTGTGTGTATGTATGTTCTCTGTGTCTGTGTCAACATGTATCAGCGGCAGTACGGATCCGTCGGCACCCGTTAGGTGCCGGATCCGTGCTGCCGCTAGTGTGGAAGAAGCCTTAGTCAGTTTATTTTTATTTGTCTGCCCTCTAGTGGTCGTTTTCTTGTAAGATAACTTCATATTCACTAGATGGTATGCGCTCGAAAAAGTGGCACAAGTGAGCTGAATTTTGGCGCATGTCTCCATGAAAGTAGGCAACTCACCACTCAAAACAGAGACAGAAAAGGTTGGATAGAAGTTAGACTGTTTTTTCGACAAAATCTGGTGCAAAATAGTGCGCACCTCCATAACTAGGACGGAAATTAGGCGCAAAAGTTAGAAAACTTCTCAAAATAGGCGCAAAACCAGTTGCTAAATGAGACTTAAAAAATAAGATCATCGGAAACAAGCTTTTTACTCCTGAAAACAGGCGGCGACACTTTAGTAAATGTGCCCTGTACAATCCCCAGACCAGACACCCAGGTCCTCTTATGTGTCGTTTTCTGCAAATCTGCGGGAGGTTGTAACTAAAATATCCTTCATTAGAAGTAACAGACTGCATGCATGCTGATGGTTTCCCATAAAGGGGCTTTCCAGCCTCATCATGAATAGTTCTGAAACCAGAATCCACTAAGGCACATTTACTTAGGCATTTGTGGCTATTTTAGGCATAAAATAGTCCCCTTTTTTAACTGGCCGTGTGACAATATTTAGTATTACGCCGTGTCCGCCAATTGGGCGGGATTCCAGCTCGGGAAAATTTACTAACATTTACGCCTGGAAAGGGGCTTAAAGGGTTTCTGTCACCAGTTTTTTCGGTATGAATCAGGCTGACATTAGAGATGTGCTAATGTCACCTGATTCCAAATATATATCTGTTTTATTTACTGGTGCCCCCATTTTTATATAAAATGAACTTTTATTTTATGCTAATAAGGCTCCTAGGTGCAAGGGGCGTTACCTCTGCTCCTAGAGGCTCTGTTTGTCCACCTTCAAAAACGCCCCCTTCCTCTTGATTGACAGGGCCAGGCAGCTTTCTCCATCTCCTGCCAGCCCTGTCCGTGATCCAAATCCCGCGCCTGCGCCGTGCGTCCTTCATTCGGTGCAGTGAGGAAGCCGGGAGCCTGGCAGCCAGCTGGTATTAGTAAATGTGACCCACTGTTCCTGGAGATTATTATATTACCAATGCATGAGGGTTGTAGTCCCTTGTGGTTGAGATACAGACGCTCAGCAGACAGTATCACACGATAGGATTAGATACACAGCTCAGCAGATAGTATCACACATGATAGGATTAGATACACAGCTCAGTAGACAGTATCACACATGATAGGATTAGATACACAGCTCAGCAGACAGTATCACACATGATAGGATTAGATACACAGCTCAGCAGACAGTATCACACATGACAGGATTAGATACACAGCTCAGTAGAAAGTATCACACATGACAGGATTAGATACACAGCTCAGTAGACAGTATCACACGGGATAGGATTAGATACAGAGCTCAGCAGACAATATCACACAGGATAGGATTAGATATAGAGCTCAGCAGACAGTATCACACAGGATAGGATTAGATGCACAGCTCAGCAGATAGTATCACACATAATAGGATTAGATACATATCTCAGTAGACAGTATCACAGATGATAGGATTAGATACACAGCTCAGCAGATAGTATCACAAATGATAGGATTAGATACACAGCTCTGCAGACAGTATCATACATTATAGGCTTAGATACACAGCTCAGCAGACTGTATCACACAGGAAAGGATTAGATACACAGCTCAGCAGACTGTATCACACAGGAAAGGATTAGATACACAGCTCAGCAGACAGTATCACACATGATAGGATTAGATACATAGCTCAGCAGGCAGTATCACACAGGATAGGATTATATACACAGTTCAGCAGACAGTATCACACAGGATAGGATTAGATACACAGCTCAGCAGACAGTATCACACAGGATAGGATTAGATGCACAGCTCAGCAGGCAGTATCACACAGGATAGGATTAGATACACAGCTCAGCAGACAGTATCACACATGATGGGATTAGATACACAGCTCAGCAGACTATATCACATAGGAAAGGATTAGATACACAGCTCAGCAGACAGTATCACACATTATAGGATTAGATACACAGCTCAGCAGACAGTATCACACGATAGGATTAGATACACAGCTCAGCAGATAGTATCACACATGATAGGATTAGTACACAGCTCAGTAGACAGTATCACACATGATAGATTAGATACACAGCTCAGCAGACAGTATCACACATGATAGGATTAGATACACAGCTCAGTAGAAAGTATCACACATGACAGAATTAGATACACAGCTCAGTAGACAGTATCACACGGGATAGGATTGGATACACAGCTCAGCAGACAGTATCACACAGGATAGGATTAGATACAGAGCTCAGCAGACAGTATCACACAGGATAGGATTAGATGCACAGCTCAGCAGATAGTATCACACATAATAGGATTAGATACATATCTCAGTAGACAGTATCACAGATGATAGGATTAGATACACAGCTCAGCAGATAGTATCACAAATGATAGGATTAGATACACAGCTCAGCAGATAGTATTACATATGGGATTAGATACACTGGCTTGGATACAACAGCTCAGTAGCACACTGTACACTGTAGAAGAAATTGTATTTGTTATTTCATTCTTCTTTCCCTAAAATTACCACCAGGGGGCAGCAGAGTCTTGATTCTGTGCTGTGTATTCCCAGCATAATTATGAATATTAGCCCAGAGCATGAAGTGTGCCGTTATCCTCTGTGTATATCATACAGGTCACATCACAGGAGGATCCTCCTCAACATTGTTCCTGAATACATTTTCATTGTGGCTCCTGCACATTCTTGGTTCTAGATCTGCATCTAAGGCTGGTTTCACACGAACGTTGTGTTTTGCGGTCCGCAAATTACGGATCCGCAAAAAAAAAACAGATGCCGTCCGTATGGCATCCATTTTTTTTGCGGAACCATTGTGACAATGCCTATCCTTGTCTGTTTTGCGGACAAGAATAGGACATGTTCTATTTTTTTTGCGGGGCTACGGAACGGGCATACGGATGCGGACGGCACACCGTATGCTCTCAGTATTTTTTTGCGGACCCATAGAAATTAATGGGTCAGCATTTTTCATGTGAAAGATGCGGATCGGAGCCCGCAAAAAATACTGTTGTGTGAAAGGGGCCTAAGGGTACTTTCACATCTGCGTTTTGGTTTCAGGTTTTAAGATCCGGAAGACGATGCCAAAACATGACCAGAACGGTTCAGTTTTGATTACAGATCAGGATGCATCCTTTCCATTGGGATGCGGTTGTGTGAAATCGAAACGGATCTGTCACTAAATACATTGAAAGTCAATGGGTGACGGATCCGGTTTTTATGATCCGAAAAAAAAAGGGATCCATCGCCATTGACTAACATTGTTTTTAGTGACCATTCCGGTTTGTTCCATTTCGATGACTGGACACAAAACTGC
Organism: Rhinella marina; assembly: GCA_900303285.1. Lineage (NCBI taxonomy): Eukaryota > Metazoa > Chordata > Amphibia > Anura > Bufonidae > Rhinella > Rhinella marina. The sequence continues at coordinate 17,991 of ONZH01016837.1, read as the reverse complement.
AACGGTGCAGCGGTTTCGTGTCCAGTCACAAAACAGAATGCTGACGGAACGGACGACATCCTGATGCGTCATGAACGGATTTCTTTTCCATTCAGAATGCATGAGGACTAAACAGAACCGCTTTGGCCCGGTTTTCAGATCCTCTGACGGAAACACATATGTGAAACTAGCCTAACTCATCACCATGTGGGAGAAGGAAACTGACAACTAACCTGAACACATGTTGCGCTTAGAGCAGCAGTTGTCACTCATTCCATAGGTATCATTACAATTGGGTGGACAACTTGTCAATTTAAAGGGACAGTACACCTACAAGCTATCTTCTCTCCATTCACTTTGCAGATGTTGTCTAGTGCCCGGTGTTATCAGCCAGGGAGCGGATGGCTGTCATTCAGGTGAAAGCATAGTGGGCCCCCACCGATCACAAGAACAGGGGTCTTATGTCTCTTCTATGAATGGAGCGGCGGTTGAGCTAAGCCTGTGCCATCCTCAGAGGCTGTAACGTACATTGACCCCCTGCTGCAATGGCCGACAGCAGAGACTCCCAGCTGTTTAACTGCTTAGATACCTCAGTCAATAACAACCGTTGCATCTAATTAGGTTAATAGGGAGGGGATCCCGTCGGTGACCTACAATCCAATTAAGGGGTGCCGCTGGATTACTGTGGAAGCTGGGAGTCTGATGAAGTACCCCAGGTCTGGCATGTACAAGAACCTATTAAGCCCTGCCAAAGGCAGGACCAACTATGCAGCCTGTCAGTTTTATATCTATTCACATTTCCAATGTTTGTATGTGTCTTTGCACACGGCAGTGTGCTGCTACTTGTAGTCCTTGCCTGCTTTTACATTACGTGCACCTGAACATCTTTTTTCACCAAAAAACGTTGTTTTTTTAATAATTTTACACGGCAGTATATAAATTTGTATCACCCACAGAGTAAAGATATCATATAACTTAGGACTCATGCACACGACCGTGATCAGGCCGGGGAACAGTCCATGTGTCTGCCAGACAGTTCAGTCAGTTCGGGGATGGGCGGTCGGCCTCGGACATCCAGCAGACACACGGACAGACTGATCACAGTCATGTGCATGAGTCCTTATACCGCAACATGGCGAATGCCATAAAAATAACCCACATTACCAAAATGGCCGTTTTTTTCCCCATTCCCCCAGGAAAAAAATAATAAAAAGTTATTCAATACAATAGATGTACCCCAAATGTTATTATAATATTCAACTCTTCCCTCCTATACAGAAATATAAAAAGTTATGGCTTTCTGGAAAAAAAAAAGCAGCGTCCGTAAAGCCTATGGACTAAATTTTTTTTCCATTTTTGGTGAAGAAAATCATTTGGTCTTTATTAAAAAATTTCAACAGTTTTTCCTCCACATGGGGGCAAAGGTAGGAGAACAGATTTGGGGCTTAGACCCTGGATGTTTTGTCCAGGGCCCTATACCACCATACCACTAGATTTCAATCCTTAGGGCAGCGTTACACTTGAATTACTACGGTGGGACATAGGAGCCATCCGCTCCCTGCTGCGCCGTACACTCTCATAGGCCGCAGGTCCTGAGACCTTAGGTAGAGTAGATCGGTGCAGTTGGCAAAAAGACATCATTGTGCACCTGCGCTAAAACACAGGTGGTGCATTCTACTGGTCACACGCCCCTGAGCTGAGAAGCCAACGACATAGTACATAGGCCAGAAGAGGCCCGCGGCCTGTGTCACAGATGGCTGCGGGGACTCCGCCGAGTATTTTATTTCCACATCCTCGTGTTGACAAAGGGGGCATTATAACTACAGGGGAGCACCACAGGATACACTATAATACTGGGGACAGTAGAGAGGGGCATTATACCTACTGGGGCAGTACAGAGGGGCATTATACCTACTGGGGCGATACAGAGGGGCATTATACCTATTGAGGGCACTACAGAGAGGTATTATATCTACTGGTGGTACTTGAGGGACATTATATTTACAGAGAGCACTATTGGGGCATTATAACTACTGGGTGGGGGACTGATGGAGGGGCCTTATTACTACTGGTGCACTATGAGGTATTAGTACTACTGGGGGTTCAGTAGTATTCATTACTATTGGCACAGTATGGAGGGCATTGCTACTAGTAGGGGTACTCTCAGAGAGCATTATTATCACTACAGGAGGCACTATTACTAATGAATGCACTCTGGGAGATTATTACTATTAGCGGGACTTTTGGGAGCACTTTGAGGACTATTTGTTGTGTATGTATCAGGAGGGAAGGATGATAGAAAAATGAGAAACCTAAGATGTCTGTGTAGTAAACGCTACAGAGACCAGACATGTCTGAAGGAAGTCATCATGGCGGTCTGGTTTGAATGGAGAAGATGAGGAAAGGGAACGTTTTCATCAGAGGAGACATCATTGGGTGTAAGAGGTATGTGGCGCTGTGTTAATAGCGCTGAATGTAATATCCATATAAATATGTCTTTAATACTACTGCCGGGGGGGTTGGATCGAAAATTGAACACATATGCATTGGGGCTTGGGCCCTGAACCCTTTGAGATGCTAGCAGCACCCCTGCCTTCACAGCTTTACTTCAAAAGAGTCCATACCCTGTAAGGGTTAATAGCTCCTTTTCTGAGACACAATGGGGGAGATTTATCAAACTAGTGTAAAGCAGAACTGGCTTAGTTGCCCATAGTAACCAATCAGATTCCACCTTTCATTTTCCAATGGAGCTGTCAAAAATGAAAGGTGTAATCTGATGGGTTGCTATGGGCAACTAAGCCAAGGGCCTGAGGCTGATACTGAGAGATATTGAAGGGAACATTTTTGTTGTCGTCATGATAGGACATGTTCACACACATCTGCCATCATACACGCCATGTAGGGTAAATATATTGTGGTAAATGATGAATTTAACCCCTTCTTGACCTCCAAATGTCAGCTCTTTAAACATGGCGCCCACTCAGGAGCTTAGTGGGTGACATAGCCACCAGGTTTCTGCTCTTTTAAACAGCAGACATCCAGAGCTAATGTCTGTGATTAGCGTTAATGCTGACATTTAACCCCCCAGATGCCATGGTAAATGTCTTTTCCCAGGGAGTGCGGCACTTTCGGAGCCCAAACGGCTCCCCCATGCCAAGATCGAGGGAGCCGTCTGTTTCCTGTGGTAACCATGAACCATCAAAAGGCTCCGAGGCTACCACACAGCAAACACAGTTCCATAGGAACATAGCAAATCTCCCATACACTGTAAGGGTAATGCATTGCAGTCTATGGGAGAAGCGCTCTAACAATCGCGTGTACCTAAGGGAACTTAATATAAAGGGACTTAATATGTGTCTGTAAAACAAAATAATAATAACTTTTTAAAAACATAAAAAAATAAAAATTTAAATAAAAATAAAGATCATATGCACTGCCACATCCCATAATGCCCATTTTATTTTAAAAAAAAAAACACCAAAAAAACAAATTAACTCATTTGGTGAACACATCAAACTGACCGATTCGCCATGTTTTTGTCTCTTCACCTACCAAAAATTTTTTATAAAAAGTAATCAGATTGTCCTGCTAATAAAGTAATAGTGGTCGGAATATGGTGATGCAAAAAAAAGATTTTTTTTTTAAATATTAAAACACACACAAACAAAAAAAAACACTATATAAATGTTTTATCAATGTAATCGTACTGACCTGGGGAATGAAGAGCGGTTCAGTTTTACCGCAGAGGGAATGTCGTAAAAAAGAAACCCATAAAACTGTGGCAGAATTGCGTTTTGTTTTTTTCCAATTCCACCCTATTTGGAATATTTTTTCACACTACATCATATGCGATATTCAACAGTGTCATTAGAAAGTACAACTTGTCCTGCAAAAAGTAAGTCCTCATACAGCTATGTAAATGGAAAAGTAAAAAAGTTATGGCTTTAGGAAGGCAGGGAGTAAAAAACAAAAACAGAATATAGCATGGTCTTGAAGTAAAGTACATGTGGCCTCTGTGAAAAAAATTGCATCTGACAGCAGGAGGACAGGATAGTCATCAGAATGTCTCAGTAGTGCAGCCTCAGGCTTTAGGCCTCTACGGTACTAAGTGCTTTAAAGGCTATGTAGACCTTTGGGGGCATTTTTTTTCTTATTGCATTATACTTATTTTGACCTAAAAATCACTTTTTCAATTGGTCTTTATTAACAATATGGAATCCTTTTTTGTGTACAGAGCTGAGATGCTGTACTAGCTGCCTGTGGATTTTTTCCCAATTCCGTAATTTGAGGAGCAGACGGACAGCTTATCTCTTCTCTCTGACCTTATAAACACTCATTAAAGCTCAATCCTTACCTTACTGATAAGAATGTGGCTTAAATAAGTGTTTGTGACCTCTCAGTAGTTTACAGATAAGGATAATTAGATGACCTGCACAAAGTGAAAGTGAAAGTACCAGTCACACAGCTAGACAAACAGTTAAAGGGTTTCTGTCACCAGAAATAACCCTATTAAACCAAGTGTCATTTGCAATGAGCAAATGACACTTGATGCCAGTAATGTTACTATTATACTTCTCAGTAACGGCGTTTTGCTAAAAATAGCGATTTTATAATATGCTAATGACCTCCCCTAGGTGCAGTAGGCGTGAACCTGCACCTAGGAGAGGCCATAATAATGCCTCTTTACCACGCCCCCGGGTCGCGCTGATTGAGCAGGGCCGGGCAGCCAGCTCTTTTCGGGCTCCCGGCCCTGTACGGAGCCCGAAATCCCGCGCCTGCGCGAGTAATGAAGCCGGGACCCGGGCGGGCGCCGGGCTCTCAATGCGCGCTGATCCCGCGCACTGCGCAATTGCGTAATCAGCGCGCATTGAGAAGCCCGGCGCCCCGCCCGGGTCCCGGCTTCATTACTGCGCAAGGCGCAGGCCGGATTTCGGGCTCGTACGGGCCGGGAGCCGAAAGAGCTGGCTGCCCGGCCCTGTCAATCAGCGCGACCGGGGGCGTGGTAAGAGGCGTTATTATGGCCTCTCCTAGGTGCAGGTTCACGCCTACTGCACCTAGGGGAGGTCATTAGCATATTATAAAATCGCTATTTTAGCAAAACGCCGTTACTGAGAAGTTATAATAGTAACATTACTGGCATCAAGTGTCATTTGCTCATTGCAAATGACACTTGGTTTAATAGGGTTATTTCTGGTGACAGAAACCCTTTAACCCTTTGTGACTGAACAGCTCAATATTTTTAATAAAGACCAATTGAAAATATGATTTTTAGCCAAAAATAAGTTCAAATCATGAAAAAATTGACTCCAAAGGTGTACATAGCCTTTAAGGTTTTAGAGGGTTGGATAATGTCTGATGGAAAAAATGAAGACAATTCCAGAAGAAAGGGGAAGCACAAGAGAAGAGTATGTAGAGTGTGGAGACGATTATAGTGGTGGGGAAAGGGTTGTCATTGCACAGAAGAGGTCGCGTGTGGGATGGTATCAGTTGTCCCCCAAGAACATCCTTGACATCTCCGTTGTTCATGGGCAACAGGTATATGAAGAAACACTACTCTATGTCTGAAGGAGCTTCTTCATCCCCAGAGCAGTCCACGCTGGAGCCAGGACTAGTGGACTCGTTCCATAATATCTCAGCGGACATTTTCCCTTCGTAGATATTTACAGTTGTTTCCTCACTGGATTCTTCCTTATTGCTAAAAGTAAGAAACGTTTCAATCCTTCTATTACCCTTCCACTTCCCAGCTATAGAGTACAAGCCAAGAGTGCCATCTTCAAAGCCTACGCAGACCATCCCATCATCATCGGATACTGTCATGGCACAAGGCATTTTCCCAAGGTGACAATGGGCGACTCGTCTTCCGTTGACGACTTCTATTACATTAAGAGTTGGGTTCCCATGGAAATCACAGTCACATTCATTCATAGGGTCACTGTGAAGGACATAAATGAGGTACTGACCATTGCTGGTCAAATGTTGATATAAAATAGTGGTAGGGTTATTCAAGATGCAATGTTTGCGGGCAGCGGTACGTACAACGTTGACTTCCCCACCCGACGTGATAATTAGGACTTCTCCATCAGATGAGACTTCAAAGAACCAACCAAGGATTGGCAGTGAGATGGAGACCGTGGAGAAGTGGCAGAAGGTTTCCTCTACTATGTTCCAGGTATAAATTTCAGCACTGGAGGTCAACAAGACAATGAAGTCTGGATTGCTACGCAAACATTTAAATGCTACAATGGAGTCCTGGTCATGAGTGGAGCTGAACTCTCTACTGACTGAACCAGACCATAAACTGATGGCTAAAAGTCTATTGTCATTGAGGCCTACAACAAATGTTCTCTCATCAGTAACGATAGCCTGGCTAAGCTGCGTATGTATTTTGCACACCGTAGTCCCAGTTTTGGGCTTCCATACTCTAGAAATTCCATCTTTACACAATGTGACCACAAAATTACTGTTCGGAACTATAAGCAACTGGGACACAGGGTTACACTGGATGCAATGCCTATTGATTCCCGTATCCGTTTCCCAGACGTAAAGTTCTGAAATGATCGATGTTATAAGAAACTCACCATGGGAGGTAACGCAGATCTTCTCAACTGGACCCCTATGCCTGAATAGGGCCTTTATTTTTGAACTAGGAACATCCCATTGACAAACCACATCTGAACCATCTGATGTGTAGGCATTGCCTTCCTCAGAGCAAAGGAGTATCGATCTTACTGGTCTTCCCGTCTTGGAGTAAGCTGTAGGACTGGCAATAGCTTCCAAATCCCATAATAAGACGGAATTACTCTTGGTTATTGCCCCCAGTAAATTCAGCTGAAGGCCCTTGGTAAGTTGCGTGACTTCTGATGGAATATCAATCACGGAAATACATTGTCCGCTTTTTATGCTCCAAACCAAGAGCGATGGGACATTCTCTAGAACTGCAATGACCTGTTCTCCACTCTTGGAAAGAACACAAGAAGTGAATTTGTCTTTATGAGGAGGCCTGAAGCTACTTTTCTCCAATGTCAACGTTTCCCACACATCCAGAGTTGTCAACTTGCATATTAGTAGATACTTAGAAGAAAATTCTGTAGATATCACCTCAGTGTAGACTTCATCACAATAATGTTCATCCAAAAGTTCAGGCTTCGAAGGATCTGCTATGCTCCAAATCCTGAGATGTCCCACCGCATCGATGATGTACACATCTGATTCATGCATGTATACATCACGTATACCAATCGTTGACGTCTCCATCTGCAAGGTAATTCTTTCTGATAAAAAATTAACATCCAAAATAAAAATTTCATCAGTTTGACCTATGACAATATTGTCCCCACTGCCAATGCAAGAAAAATAAGTGATATTTTGGGCAAAAGTGACATCTTTTTGAAGTTCACCAGAATGAATGTCGTAAATGCTAACCACTGGAGAGTTCTTAAAACACACAAACAACATTGATTGAGATAGATAATGACAGAAAGTCAGCTTGGTTTCTTCATCAGTACCACATATTTCAATGAGGAAAGTCCAAGAGGAGCAATCAAGGAGGACAATTGACTTTTGAGTGGTGGAAAGCGCCAGATATAGACCCTTGTTGTCCAGAGTAGCCGTAATAACTTCCAAATCCTTTGGTTGCTGATATACCAAAGATGTTTTTTCTCTTCTGCTCCAAGTATAAACCCTTCCATCCTGAAGTACCACTAGTAGTTGAATCTTGCTTGCCATCTCCAAGATGGGTGACAACGTTGACGACACTCGGAACTCAACTTTAGTAGGTGGCAGTTTGATTTGGGCCTGAATTCAAGATGATCAGGAAGGAATTTTTCATGGCCTCACTAAATATTTGTCTAGCAAACCTCAAAAGGCAAGGATAAAGAAAGACGAGGGGCACCACGTTGGACTGGATGATCATATCGAAGCCATTAGGGTTATCGTTCAGGAGGCAGCTTGATTCTTTGAGCATGTCATAGATGAGGTAGACTTCTTTTCTCTCCATTATTGCCGCCGCTTCTTCTACCGTACGGATCAATGAATTTATGTGACCGGTGCTTAAGAGAGTCTTGTAATATGGCACCGTCATCAGTATATCATTATAGAGATTGTCCAATTTCCCACTTTCTTTCAGGTGATAAGGAAGGTCAGTGGCCTTTCGTATATTGGCCGTAAGTTGGTAACTGAAAGACCACGGTTGAGATGGAAGTTGACGGTCAACATAAATTTTGTCAAGTCTGTTGACAATGCTAGGAAAGGATTTGAAGTGCTTTTCTTTTGGTTGAAGGTTGTTTGCTTGGTTTATAGATATTGACTTAGCTCTTCTATTTGCCCAACGGCCCCCAAAATAGTCACACATATTTGCATGCAACTTAAGAATTTCCTCTTGACTTTGGAGATATCGTTGAGATACTACCTGCTGGTAAAGTCTATTTGTCCACCATAATAATCTGTATCCGGTAACAACTCTATAGGCAATGCAGTCCTTCAGGTCATGTAAGATATTTGCAATGAGCCAGTCCGGGTACTCTCAACATGCCCCACATTGTCCCTGGACATGGTAGAGTTGAGTGAGGGCCACGTCATCGGCTGACAATACATCAATGAGCTCAACTTCTCCAATCCCAGATCTAGTCAATGTGATATAGCTCAACATCCTGGAAATAAACTCATATCCATACTTCCTTTCAAGTTTTTGGAAAAAAATTTCAATCGACTGATAGGCGTTTTCCCCGAGGGGTTGACTATCGACATCTTGGTGGGATTTCCATTCCTTGACTTCCTTAAAGAGAAGAAGCATTTGCAAGGGAGAAGTATGGCTTCCCAAGGATCTGTTGACATAAACTTGTTGACCTGAAGTGATTTTCCTTTGGTCATTCAAGAGTTTCCTCTTCAGATGGTCATTGCATTCCTTCCTTGTTGGCTTCATGTGAGGATACAGAACCTGGTCTCCATGGCTGCATTGGTTTTGGTTTATATGTGTGTTCTCAGTTACAGATAAAATGATCCTCGTGAACTGTGGAAGAGAAGGCGGCAACCACCAAAAAAGTTCTGGATTGCAGCAACGTTTCAGGTTCTCCACGCCGTCCAGTATCAGGATGAGGGGTCTTTGCTTGGAAGATACTGAAAGAAGGCTACTGAGGCATTCCACCAACATCACAATGTCATCAACATAGGCCGGGGTCTGGATCTGGTAAATATTGGATAATTGTTCACACAGTCCCATTATCAAGCTTCTAGGAGTCACACGTTCACCAAACGAGGGCACAAAGCGAACGACGACTGCTGGGTCCCAGTCTTCAAGCCATACGCGTACCTGAAAGACAAAACAAGTTTAGAAGTTGAAGTGGCACCCATAACTTCAAGATTTAAACCACCTTAAGGAGGGCACTGGAGAACTTGGGAAGGAACACACATGAATACAGGATGAGCATGCAAATTCCATACAGATAGTCCTCTGGTCAGGTTTTATCACATGACCCCAGTACTTCATAGTGACAGTGCCAACTCCGTGCCATGAAGTCATATACACCACCCCTCAGGGCCTAGAGTATTTTTTGTTCCTGAAGTGATCCCTGTGAACAAGGGACAGGAGAAGCTGGGTCTGAACCCATGGGAAAACATTTGAGAAGAGGATGATTAATGAGAGAGATGTAGAGATTAGATTTGGGGGCCCCATAGCAAAGATCAAACTGCCCCCACTAGTGACGTACATAGAGGAGTAAGGGCCCCATAGCAAGGATCAGACCGGGCCCCCCCCCCCCCCCCCCCACACACAGGGACAGAAGGGCTTCTACCTAAACCTTTTTCAATAACCCTTGGGCCATTTTTCCACTGCTTCATTTGCTAAAAGTTGTTCATTTAGAGGGTAGTGTCCTGACCAAGTTTTTACCTCCAGTAGAAGAGGAGATAATCCCAACTAAGACTGGGGCCCCCTCTTGTCCTGGGCCCCATTGCAGTTGCATGGTCTGCCGCTATGGTAGTTACGCCCCTGGCCCCCACCAATGGGTGCTGTATAGAGAAGGGGCATCCTGTTTTCAATATAGTGATGAGGATTGCCTATGACAGGTGGACCACTTATGTAATGTAGATGTAAGAGGAAGCCACACAAAAATGTAGATGGGAGAGGCTCCACCTGTGGAATGTAGATGGAGAGGGGTCACGTGTAAAATGGAAATCAGAGAAAGACCATGCATGAAAATTTGGTAGGAAGATGGGCCATGTATGAAATGTGGCTGGGAGAGTGGGTACAAAGAAAATGAAGATGGACCACATGTGGTATGTAAATGGAAGAGGGAGGAAGGGAGAGGGTCATGTATGAAGTGCAGAAGGGAGAGGGACCACATGTGAAATTTGGAAGGGACGGAGGATATGTATGGGCTGTAAGTAATGCAAGTCACCAGTACATACTAAATGGTAAAACATTGGGTAACTCTGACATGGAAAAGGACCTAGGAATTTTAGTGAACAGCAAACTAAGCTGTAGAAACCAGTGTCAGACAGCTGCTGCCAAGGCCAATAAGATAATGGGTTACATCAAAAGAGGCATAGATGCCGGTGATGAGAACATAGTCCTGCCACTTTACACATCACTAGTCAGACCACACATGGAGGACTGTGTACAGTTCTGGGCTCCTGTGAACAAGGCAGACATAGCAGAGCTGGAGAGGGTTCAGAGGAGGGCAACTAAAGTAATAACTGGAATGGGTGGACTACAGGACACAGAAAGATTATCAAAATTAGGGTTATTCACTTTAGAAAAAAAGACGACTGAGGGGAGATGTAATAACTATGTATAAATATATCAGAGGTCAGTACAGAGATCTCTCCCATCATCCTATTTATCCCAGGACTGTGACTGTGACGAGGGACATCCTCTGCGTCTGGAGGAAAGAAGGTTTGTACACAAACATAGAAGAGGATTCTTTACGGTAAGAGCAGTGAGACTATGGAACTCTCTCCTGAGGAGGTGGTGATGGTAAGTTCACTATAAGAGATCAGGAGGGGCCTGGATGTATTTCTGGAGGTAATAATACTACAGGTTATAGTTACTAGAGAGGGGTTGTTGATCCAGGGAGTAATTCTGATGCCTGATTGGAGTCGGGAAGGAATTTTTTCCCTAAAGTGAGGAAAAATTAGCTTCTACCTCACAGGGGTTTTTTGCCTTCCTCTGGATCAACTTGTAGGATAACAGGACGAACTGGATGGACGGAGGGATTTTTTCGGCTTTATAAACTATGTTACTATGTAGATAAGGGAGGGACCAGGTATGAAATTTAGAAGAGAGGGTCACGTGTGGACTGTAGATGGGAAAAGGGAACACATATGAAATATGGAAGGCATGGGGGTCACGTGTGGACTGTAGATGGGAGAGGTACCATTTATGAAATATGGATGGGAGAAATGCCATGCATGGAATGGAGATTGCGGGGTGTCCTCATGTGTAGGGTAAATGTGACGTGGTTCTGTCCATATCTGATATCTGGATGTTCTGAGGGTAACAATGGTTGAGGACTTGTCATATCACTCAACAAGGCTTCTCGAGCACAGATGAATATCTGCCTCAGGCCCATTATAAGAAGCAGTCAGTCAGGACATTACCTTCTTCGCACAAGATGCCAGAAGAAGCGTCTTTCCGCAGCCTGGTTCTCCAGACACGACCAGCGGTTTCCGGGACTCATCATACAGTATATACCTTCTTATACTGTTCTTTCCTCTCCGAACTCATTATTCCTGCAGGTCTGAATACATTGTACATAAGGAGAGCTGATGGAGAACATCCTCGGAGCCATTCCTCAGGGGCCCAGGACATCTACGGGCACATCTGTCAATCATCTTCACCCATGTCTCCGTAGAACTGTCTGCACAGTCCCTCGCATAGACTTGCTCTTTCTCTCCGTGTAGCCCACCTTGATGTCACACGTTGTAGTTGTGCTGTAGACTTGGAGACCCTCGGTATAGGACATGGACGGAATGAAGACGTCTCTGAGGTGGCACAGCCTGGAGTAGCCCTCACATGGTCCTCTGGTCCGATGTGCTCTGCTTTTTCTCTGTGTTTCTGGATAGACTTAAAGGGCACCTTGTGTATGTAGCAGACGCTTCTCTCCAGGTCACGGATTGGACCATTTTGTAGAGCGAATAGAAGTTCGTCTTCTAGGACTAAAAAAAAATGAATAAATATATGTCATGGACTCAGCTATCTTCCTGACAACATTCTGTTTAACCCCTTTCAACCACCGGGCTTACATAATGAAACCCACCCATAAATTACCCCATTTGGAAACTACACCCCTCAAATTATAAAAAAACTGCTGTTACAAACTTTGTTAACCCTTGAGGTGTTCCACAAGAATTAAAGGAAAATGGAGGTGAAATTTCAAAATTTCACTTTTTTGGTAGATTATTCATGTTAATAATTTTTTTCTTGCAACACAGCAAGGGTTAACAGCAAACTAAACCTCAATATACATTACTCTGATTCTGCAGTTTACAGAAATACCCCATATGTGGTGGTAAACGTCTCTATGGGTTTGTGGCAGTGGTCAGAAGGAAAGGAGCGCCATACGGATTTTGGAGGCAGATTTTGCTAGAATGGTTTTTAGGCACCATTTTGTAATTGAGAGACCCTGACGTACCCCTAGAGTGGAAACCCTCAAAAAGTGACCCCATTTTTGGAAACTACACCCATCAACGAATATATTAAGGGGGGTACTGGCCACTTTGACCCCCTAAGCGTTTTACGGAATTTAGAAACACTTGGCTGTGAAAATTAAAACTTTCATTTCTTCCAATAAAATGTTGCTTTAGCCCCAAATTTTTCATTTTCACAAGGGGTAACAGGAGAAAAGCACCCCATAATTTGTTCCCCATTTTCTCCTGAATACGGCAACACTCCATATGTGGTGGTAAACTGCTGTGGGGGCACATGGCAGGACTCAGAACGGAAGGAGCGCTATATGGATTTTGCAGCACAGATTTTGATGGATTGGTTTGCGGGAGCCACTGATTTTTATTTTTTGAGTTATTGTCTTATGTGGGGGCTCATTTTTTGCGGGATGAGGTGACATTTTCATTGGTACCATTTTGGAGTACATAAGACTTTTTGATAGCTTGGTATTACACTTTTTGTGAGTCAAGGTGAAAAAATAGTTGTTTTGGCATAGTTTTTTTATTTAAATTTTTTTTTTTACAGCATTCACCTGAGGGGGCAAATCACGTAATATTTTTATAGAGCAGATTGTTACGGACGCGGCGATACCAAATAAGTCTAACATTTTTATTTTTGTTAAATTTTACACATTAGCTGCATTTTTGAACAGAATAAAATCTTTTTTTGTGTTGCCTTTTTCTGAGAGCCATATTTTTTTATTTTTTTCGGGCGATTGTCTAATTTTCTGCTGGACGAGATGACAGTTTGATTGGTACCATTTTGGGGTACATACGCTTTTTTGATCGCCTGCTATTACACTTTTTGTAAGGGAAGGTGACTAAAAAATGGCTGCTTTGGCATTGTTTTTTATTTTTTTTTTACTACGTTCACCTGGCGTGGTGGATCATGTGCTATTTTTATAGAGCTGGTCGATACGGACGTGGCGATACCTAATATGTCTATTTTTCTTTTTTTCCCTATTTTTTTACAATTTTTTTTTACTTATTTTGTGAAAAGGACGCTTTTTTGAAACTTTTATTAATTTTTTTTTAGATTTTTTTAAACTCTTTTTTCACATTTTTTTTAACTTTTGGGTTCTGATCCCCTTTACAATGCATTACAATACTTCTGTATTTTAATGCATTGGCTGTAAGTGTATTACTCAATGTAATACACTTACAGCTTTCTGCCTGTGAGATCCAGGAGGCTGGATCTCACACTTTCCTAAGGAAGGCATTCGCTGCCTATCTAAGCCATCGGGTCCCGTCACAAGCGCTGGGGACCCAATGGCATCCCCCTTCACACCGAACACCGCATGTGCCGCAGTCAGCGCTGACCGCGGCACATGAAGGGTTAATGCATCGGCATTTGTGTTTTCACCGATGCCGGGGCATACAGCAGGGTCCGGCTACTGGGCACAGCCGACCCCCGCCACGGATGGGTTGGGCGCAGCTCGCAGCTCCAAGTCCCTTTCCGCAGCGCCGTACATGTACGGCGCTGGGCGGGAAGGGGTAATCAGAATTCGTTGTCAACAATGTATCCTTAGCAGCCATGACACCATACACAGTCATCATCACAGATGACAGCATTAGGCTGAGTTTACACTTCAGTTATTTCCGTCAGAGATAGGGTATTATGGAAAGATGTCCCCCTGTTCTATGTTTCTGTACCTGGATTTGGCTCACAATAACTGATGGAAATAACTGACCAAATAACCAAGTGTAACCTTGACCCTAATCAGATATTAAACAAATGCAGTTCTAAATATCAACCACATGGTGGTGATAGAGCTCTGTCTATGAGTAGCTTCCTACATTTTATAACTTGCATTTCTTTAGTACAAAAATATGACTTTTACCTGATGTCACATACTTCTGTGCCTGCACCTCTCCCAGAATCCCCCTCTGCACACATAATGGAACAATCCTACACAAGATCTGTCTGATTTCCTGAGAAGCCCCATACACCAAATCCGGGTTATCTGTCATCTGCAGACAAACACAAGCCAAATAACCATATAGTGGTGGTATACAATATACAATATACAATAGGTATAATTACAGCTCAAATAACATTCCTAATCCTACTGTTCATTTTTTTACCTATAGAGGGCAGTATAATTGTAATAATATTTCTGTACCTAAGAGGCAGTATTATAGTAGTTATATTATTGTACATAGGAGGCAGTATTATAGTAGTTATATTCTTGTACATAGAAGCAGTATTATAGTAGATATATTCTTGTACATAGGAGCAGTATTACAGTAGTTATATTCTTGTACATAGGAGCAGTATTATAGTAGTTATATTCTTGTACATAGGAGCAGTATTATAGTAGTTATATTCTTGTACATAGGAGCAGTATTATAGTAGTTATATTCTTGTACATAGGAGCAGTATTATAGTAGTTATATTCTTGTACATAGGAGCAGTATTATAGTAGTTATATTCTTTTACATAGGAGCAGTATTATAGTAGTTATATTCTTGTACATAGGAGCAGTATTATAGTAGTTATATTCTTATACATAGAGCAGTATTATAGTAGATATATTCCTGTACATAGGAGCAGTATTATAGTAGTTATATTCTTGTACATAGGAGCAGTATTATAGTAGTTATATTCTTTTACATAGGAGCAGTATTATAGTAGTTTATATTCCTGTACATAGGAGCAGTATTATAGTAGTTATATTCTTGTACATAGGAGCAGTATATATAGTAGTTATATTCTTGTACATAGGAGGCAGTATTATAGTAGTTATATTCTTGTACATAGGAGCAGTATTTATAGTAGTTATATTCTTGTACATAGGAGCAGTATTATAGTAGTTATATTCTCTGTACATAGGAGCAGTATTATAGTAGTTATATTCTTGTACATAGGAGCAGTATTATAGTAGTTATATTCTTGTACATAGGAGCAGTATTATAGTAGTTATATATCAGTATTGTATATTTTACATAGGAGCAGTATTATAGTAGTTATATTCTTGTACATAGGCAGTATTATAGTAGTTATATTCTTGTACATAGGAGCAGTATTATAGTAGTTATATTCTTGTACATAGGAGCAGTATTACTAGTAGTTATATTCTTGTACATAGGAGCAGTATTATAGTAGTTATATTCTTGTACATAGGAGCAGTATTATAGTAGTTATATTCTTGTACATAGGAGCAGTATTATAGTAGTTATATTCTTGTACATAGGAGCAGTATTATGGTAGTTATATTCTTGTACATAGGAGCAGTATTATAGTAGTTATATTCTTGTACATAGGAGCAGTATTATACTAGTTATATTCTTGTACATAGGAGCAGTATTATAGTAGTTATATTCTTGTACATAGGAGCAGTATTATAGTAGTTATATTCTTGTACATAGGAGCAGTAGTATTATAGTAGTTATATTCATGTACATAGGAGCAGTATTATAGTAGTTATATTCTTGTACATAGGAGCAGTATTATAGTAGTTATATTCTTGTACATAGGAGCAGTATTATAGTAGTTATATTCTTGTACATAGGAGCAGTATTATAGTAGTTATATTCTTGTACATAGGAGGCAGTATTATAGTAGTTATATTCTTGTATATAGGAGCAGTATTTATAGTAGTTATATTCTTGTACATAGGAGCAGTATTATAGTAGTTTATATTCTTGTACATAGGAGCAGTATTATAGTAGTTATATTCTTGTACATAGGAGCAGTATTATAGTAGTTATATTCTTGTACATAGGAGCAGTATTATAGTAGTTATATTCTTGTACATAGGAGCAGTATTATAGTAGTTATATTCTTGTACATAGGAGCAGTATTATAGTAGTTATATTCTTGTACATGCAAGGCAGTATTATAGTACTTTTACAAGTCTCCAGCCTTCATCGTATAGTGAGACTGTTCTTTGGAGCTACAGGTTGCAGACCACAGTCCTATAGTAACAATGTATTTCACAATAATTTGAGGGATGTGTTATTATTAAACCTTCATTGTTCTTTGGTATTTGCGACATCAGCTATACAGAAGACAATGAGAAATGCACAGGATTAATAATCCTGTATGACTTCCTATGAAAAAATTTGACACCTGTTTGTCTATGAAGACCTAGTATATAGGAGCTCGTCGCCTCAGTTATACGTGTGTATGTATATATATATATGATTAGGACCGCATGTAGTGGTTGAAACATGTACGTGATGGAGCCTGTCCCTACCAGACTATTAGAGTTAGCTATTTTACTGAACACTGACTCAGATTGCCATAATTTTGTATATATACAATGTCAGTACCTGCCCTAGATCCCATTTTAACTGTTCCCCTTTATACAGCAGAGTATATGCCGGCGGGATGGCATTTTCATCTCGGAGGTACCAGGTCTGGAGGACTCTAGTGCAGACTTCATGTTCCTCAGCGATGTGAAGAATCTTCTCAAACTCTTCACAATCAATCTGTGCAGGAAGACAGGGTTGTCCATATTCTTCTCCTATGAGAGCCTGTGGAACAGAACATGGCATCCAGATGTTGTACATCCTATATAGGCAGATGCCCAGGTCACCACAGATAAGGGCCTTGCTTTCTACATGAAATACTGGAGAAGGTCGTGACAAGTCTGAGGTACAAGAATGTACAGGGGAAACTGTATTAAAATGACTCTGTCAGGTCTTTATCTTAGGGCAGTTTTAGAATACAGGTGGGTGGGTGAGATAGAAATATCTAGTTTTCTATTATTTCAAATGGTATTTTTATGTCACAAGCTGTACTAATAGAGAATGAGTCTAGTTCCTCCTCCCACTCATAGGAAGCCTGTGAGTCCTGATTTCACTTCCACTCGAAAAGCATGTGAGTCCTGATTTCCTGCCCACTTATAGAGAAAGTCTGTGAGTCCTGCTACCACCACCCACACATAGAAAAAGCCTCTGAGTCCTGCTTCCTCCTCCATTCATAGAGAAAGCCTGTGAGTCCTTCTACCCCCTTCATTCATAGAGAAAGCCTGTGAGTCCTGCTTCCCCCTTCCATTCATAGAGAAAGCCTGTGAGTCCTTCTACCCCCCTAATTCATAGAGAAAGCCTGTAAGTCCTTCTTCTACCACCCACACATAAAGCCTGTGAGTCCTGCTTCCCCCTTCCACTCATAGAGAAAGCCTGTCAGTCCTTCTACCCCCTTCATTCATAGAGAAAGCCTGTGAGTCCTTCTACCCCCTTCATTCATAGAGAAAGCCTGTGAGTCCTTCTACCCCCCTCATTCATAGAGAAAGCCTGTGAGTCCTTCTTACCCCCTTCCATTCATAGAGAAAGCCTGTGAGTCCTTCTACCCCCTTCATTCATAGAGAAAGCCTGTCAGTCCTTCTACCCCCTTCATTCATAGAGAAA
>ONZH01016836.1:0-25623 GCA_900303285.1 Rhinella marina | reverse complement strand
GCCTATATATTTTATAATTTCAAGGTACACAGCAGTAGTGCCAAATATAGTTTGGTATGTAGCAGAGCACCTATACACCACTAATGCCTCTCTCTGTCCCTACTCCAGCAGCTATCCCTGAATAACGGCAGCCGTTCTCTGTAAAGTGTATCTTGTAATAAAGCTAATCACTGTAACTGCACTATAGTAGCCCTGATAAGGGCTTTTAATCACGCTCCTGCCTGTCCAACAGCTAAAACCTGTCTCTCCCTTCTCCAGCCTCTGTCCCTGACTAAGTTCACGCAGCATATGCGAACGAGCAGGAAGAGCTGAGTTTTTAATATTCGAGGTCACATGGTTTTTCCAGCCAATGCATGTAGACGCCGTTTTCGCGCTGCCAGCGTGCTCAGCGTGCCTGTCATACCCCCCCTGCATGGTGATTGGTGGAAAAAGAGCGCCAGGGAAGGTGGGAGGGGAAACTAATTCTAAGTGCGCCATCGCCGTTATACTCGAAAGAAATCGAGCACGCCGAATATCGTAGTATTCGATCGAATACCAGCTCAATCGAACACTACTCGCTCATCCCTATTAAGTATATAATTCCACATGTGTTAATTCATAGTTTTGATGCCTTCAGTGTGAATCTACAATTTTCATAGTCATGAAAATACAGAAAACTCTTTGAATGAGAAGGTTTGTCCAAACATTCGGTCTGTACTGTATATATATATATATATATATATATATATATACAGTGGAGGAAATACGTATTTGATCCCCCACTGACTTTAAAAGTTTTAATACTAAAAAATAAATGAAACTTCTCATAATTTTATGCCAGCTTTATTTTAACAGTGCCACATAGAATATCAAAAGAAAAACGGAGAAAATTACATGTAATGAGAAATAAAAAATAATTTGCAGGGAAATAAGTATTTGATCCCCTAGTAAAACCATGACTAATGTTGGCTCCCACAGATCACTGACATACCTAATCACAGTGAAGTCATTACCTGGACACCTGTCCCAAATTGTCACCTGTATAAAAGGCCACCTGCCAACAGTATCAGTGACACTCCAACATCTCCACCATGGGCAAGACTAAAGAGCTGTCTAAAGATGTCAGGGACAAAATTGTTGACCTACACAAGGCTGGAATGGGCTACAAAGCCATAAATAAGAAGCTGGATGAGAAGGTGACGACTGTTGGTGCAATTATTCGGAAGTGGAAGAAGTATAACATTACTGTCAATCGACCCAGGCCTGGAGCTCCATGCAAGATATCACCTCGTGGAGTCTCATTGATCATGAGAAAGGCTAAAAATCAGCCAAGAACTACACGTGAGGACCTGATTAATGATCTCAAGGCAGCTGAGACCACAGTCTCCAAAAAAACTATTGGTAATACACTGAGACATAATAGTTTAAAATCCTGCAGTGCACGCAAGGTTCCTCTGCTGAAGAAGGCTCACGTCCAGGCCCGCCTCAAGTTTGCCAATGAACATATTAATGACTCTGAGAGAGACTGGGAGAAGGTGCTGTGGTCAGATGAGACCAAAATTGAGCTCTTTGGCCTCAACTGAACTTGACGTGGTTGGAGGAAGAAAAATACAGAATATGACCCTAAGAATACCATCCCCACCGTCAAGCATGGTGGTGGAAGTATTATGTTTTGGGGGTGTTTTTCTTCTAAGGGCACAGGCCAACTTCACCGCATTGATGGGAAGATGAACGAGGCAATGTATCGCAAAATCCTGGGTGACAACCTCCTTGCCTCCGCCAGGGCACTGAAAATGGCTTGTGGATGGGTCTTTCAGCACGACAACGACCCAAAACATACAGCCAAGGAAACAAAGGAGTGGCTCCATAAGAAGCATATCAAGGTCATGGAATGGCCTAGCCAGTCTCCTGACCTCAATCCCATTGAAAATCTATGGAGAGAGCTGAAGCTTCGCGTTTCCAAATGCATGCCTAAAAACCTTAAGGATATGGAGATGATTTGCAGAGAAGAGTGGGCCAAAATTACTCCTGAAGTATGTGTGTGAACCTTATAAAAAACTATAAGAAACGTCTGACTGCTGTGCTTGCCAACAAGGGTTTTGCCACCAAGTATTAAATGATGTTTTCCTAGGGGATCAAATACTTATTTCCCTCAAAGAAATGAAAATGATTTTTAATTTCTCATTTCATGTAATTTTCTCCGTTTTTCTTTTGATATTCTATGTGGCACTGTTAAAATAAAGCTGGCATAAAATTATGAGACGTTTCATTTATTTTCTAGTATTAAAACTTTAAAAGTCAGTGGGGGATCAAATACTTATTTCCTCCACTGTGTATATATATATATATATATATATATATATATGTATATATATTATACACTCACCGGCCACTTTATTAGGTACACCTGTCCAACTGCTCGTTAACACTTAATTTCTAATCAGCCAATCACATGTCGGCAACTCAGTGCATTTAGGCATGTAGACATGGTCAAGACAATCTCCTGCAGTTCAAACCGAGCATCAGTATGGGGAAGAAAGGTGATTTGAGTGCCTTTGAACGTGGCATGGTTGTTGGTGCCAGAAGGGCTGGTCTGAGTATTTCAGAAACTGCTGATCTACTGGGATTTTCACGCACAACCATCTCTAGGGTTTACAGAGAATGGTCCGAAAAAGAAAAAACATCCAGTGAGCGGCAGTTCTGTGGGCGGAAATGCCTTGTTGATGCCAGAGGTCAGAGGAGAATGGGCAGACTGGTTCGAGCTGATAGAAAGGCAACAGTGACTCAAATTGCCACCCGTTACAACCAAGGTAGTCAGAAGAGCATCTCTGAACGCACAGTACGTCGAACTTTGAGGCAGATGGGCTACAGCAGCAGAAGACCACACCGGGTGCCACTCCTTTCAGCTAAGAACAGGAAACTGAGGCTACAATTTGCACAAGCTCATCGAAATTGGACAGTAGAAGATTGGAAAAACGTTGCCTGGTCTGATGAGTCTCGATTTCTGCTGCGACATTCGGATGGTAGGGTCAGAATTTGGCGTCAACAACATGAAAGCATGGATCCATCCTGCCTTGTATCAACGGTTCAAGCTGGTGGTGGTGGTGTCATGGTGTGGGGAATATTTTCTTGGCACTCTTTGGGCCCCTTGGTACCAATTGAGCATCGTTGCAACGCCACAGCCTACCTGAGTATTGTTGCTGACCATGTCCATCCCTTTATGACCACAATGTACCCAACATCTGATGGCTACTTTCAGCAGGATAATGCGCCATGTCATAAAGCTGGAATCATCTCAGACTGGTTTCTTGAACATGACAATGAGTTCACTATACTCAAATGGCCTCCACAGTCACCAGATCTCAATCCAATAGAGCATCTTTGGGATGTGGTGGAACGGGAGATTCGCATCATGGATGTGTAGCCGACAAATCTGCGGCAACTGTGTGATGCCATCATGTCAATATGGACCAAAATCTCTGAGGAATGCTTCCAGCACCTTGTTGAATCTATGCCACGAAGAATTGAGGCAGTTCTGAAGGCAAAAGGGGGTCCAACCCGTTACTAGCATGGTGTACCTAATAAAGTGGCCGGTGAGTGTATATATATATATATATATATAATGTTATTCTCATACATCACTATGTTATAATTACCTTTACTTGACTGTTCTTTATTTATATGTATTTCAGTACCTCTGATGGAGGCTGTGTGGCCAAAACCGTTTATGTAAATCCCACAGTAATAAATTGATACAATACATTGAACAACACAGTAGAATACAGGAGTCTTTTTTATTCATTGATGTTGGCTTGGGAATCGTCTCCTGAGATCCACAAAATTTTGAATTGAAGTGCCATCTTAACTCTATTATAATTTATTCTGTAGTCCTGGCGACTGACAAATAAAGTGGCCTCCTCAAAGGGCCTGAGCAAATGGCAGATGTCAAACATGAGCTGCCACTGTGTAACGTCAAAGTTACACTGAAGAGTAGTCTTGTCCATCTGCATCTGCATCATGGGTTTCATGCTCATACAGTCGGTCCAACATGTGGAGGGTGGAGTTCCAACTAGTTCGGCCGAGCATGCCTACGCCGAACACCGAGTGTACTCGAGCGCAATGATCGAGTCTCTTTCCCGCACGTTTGTTCGCTGCTATGCAGCGAATAAACGTGCGGGAGAGTGCTGGCATTCACTGTAATGTTGATTTGTACGCTAATGCTACGCATTGTATGCTAATGCATACGAATTTGTATGCTAATGACACGCATTGTATGCTAATGCGTATGAATTTGCATGCTAATGCTATGCATTGTGCGCTAATGCGTACAAATTCAGTTAATTAGCATACTTTTACGAGTGAAAGGAGTAAAAGAGGAGAAGTCGCGATTCTGACCATTTTCTATTAACCAGACACCCTACCCTCTTCCGAGCGGAGGGTGCCTGGTTTAGTCCCATTGACTAACATTATGCTCGGGTGCTCCGCCCCCTAGTGCTCGGCCAGAGCACCCGAGCATAAGAGCACAGAGTTGCTCGTTCAACACTAGTTCCAACATGTGGAAACATTGCATATGAGGCAATTCAGGGGAACACTATTCTGCCTCTGCAGCTCAAGGAGTGCTTGTTTTGCAAGGTAAGAGTGGCTGAAGTGCATGCACAATTTCCTTGACACTTTTAAGACATCTTGCAGTTGGGTGGAAGACTTCAGGAACCAGGTGACAACTAGATTGAAGACGTGTGCCATGAAGTACGCAAGGGTCATCCTACCCTGATACAGCGAAGACAATGTTCTTCCAATTATCTGTGGCCATGGTTTCTATCTCCAGTTGGTGAGGAGACAGCCAGGATTCGATTTCTTGTTTGATGGCATGGAGCAGTTCCTCACATTGTGACTCAGTTCTCCTAGGCTGACCAGGTGCAGAAACGCGTAAAAACGCTATGTTTTGCATAGTCGGTATGCTGGAGGACCACTCTGAACTGTGACTACAGTGGAGGCTGAGGACAAGGTGGAAGATGAGGAGGCTGAGGAGGAAATTAGTGCAGAAATCCTACAATTATAATGTGGACCCACATTTAATTCAATGGGCTATAAAGGACATATATTGTCCTTGGCTATAGTTACACCTACACTAATACAGCTTTTTTTTTTAGAGAAGTAATGATGGCTTGGGACTCTCCATCTTGGGTGGACACAAGCCATCAGTTCTCTGAAATGTTCAGAGTCCACGATATGGAAAGGGAGGAACTGTAGTTCCAGCAGCTTGGCCAGGTGTGCCCTTGGATGAGTGCATGCATACTGTTGTCTTTAGAGATAAGCAAAGTTTTCAAAAATTTGATTTGAATGCTTCGCCAAATGTTCAAAAAAAAAAGTTGATTTGATGCAAACATATTTGTGATGAAGCATGTTAAAAATCAGCTATTTCCCAGATGCAGAGATCCTGTATTGCAGAAACATGCAGAGACACGTGGTAGTGAAACAGTTACTGTGCGTCAGTACGATAGGCAGTTGACAGGCTTCACTGTTAGAATCAGTTCATACTTCAATTATTTGGTCAGTTATGGGGCCAAAGCTGACCAAATAACTCAAGTGTGAACTCAGCCTTAAAGGTCAATGTTAGTGTCAGGTGTAAAGAACTGTGCAGTGGCCCAAAATTGTACCATAGAGTGAAAGAGCTTATGTATAAAAGGACACAAATATCCCAAAATCTGTAGTATCAGACCACAATTTGACCCCAATAAAACAATTTAGGAAGACTGAATTATGTATAAAACTTGAACAACCTAGAATCTGTGGTATTAGACCACTTTTTAACCCCAATTAGTGCAGCAAGGTGTAATACAATATCTCCTATTAGCCAAGCTTTACACTGTTCAAATGGCCCCAGCTCACTCTCAATAGTGTGGATAATGCCTCCCTATTATATCCCTACACTATCTTTAAGCTGTCCCTGAATTGCTCAATAGTAATATCTTGTGAATAAAGCCTTTCCTAATCACTGTCCCTAGTGCCTATAACATCTCTCCCTGCACTAAGTTCACTGGAAAATGGTGGAGACTGGGCAGGATGAGGCTTTTTATAGGGCTGTGACATCACAGAGGCTGGCTATCTTCTGATTGCCTGTCTGCATGGTATTATCAGTGATCCCTCTTTCCTGGGCTTCTGACTTCCTCTTTCTAACATGTTCAGCAGACATTTTAGAAAAAATCTGATTAGTTACTGTTACTATTGTAACTAATCAAATTTTTCCTGAAATTCGGATTGAATTCCACTTCATCAATTTTGATTCCCTCAACTCCAGTTGTCTCTTTGCCATCACAGTGATCGATTGCTGGGAAAACACATGACAAGGAGTAGAAGGAGGAATGACAGCTTCTTTCTGCTGAGGTTGAGGAACCCTGACTGCTGGTGCGGGCCATTGGGAGATGCAGCTATTTCTGAGTCTGTCACGGTTTCCACAGGCCACTTTATGATGACGCTCCATGTGTTTACACAGGGACGTGGTGACTACGCTTCACCTTTTGCCCACTTATCCTGCATACTACCATGCTAACATCCTCCAGCGACTTGATAAAAAATTTCCACAGTGCAGATTATGACAGTTTACCCCCACCACTCTGTGGCTGCCGCTGCCTTTCTGAACCTGTCCACCGATTGTTGTTTCCTCACAGGTAAGCTTCTGAGTAGCAGACAGACTAAACCAGGCATGTTTGGTTCCAGATGTCCCACTACTTCCACCCTGCTGGCTCAAAAGCATGCTGCCACCTTTCTGCTGTCTCACCGGCCTGCTGCCACCCTCACCCTCTGATGATAATGCCTTTTCACCTCGACCCCATGCGTGATCGGCTACATCATCATCGACTAATGTCTGTTCATCAATTATATCTCCCTCACCAGTCTCATTGCCACATCCCTGACATCTCGCAACATGTGCTCCCAACCAACTGTCTGCATTACTAGTTGCATGCCTAAGGGAGGATGCAGCAGACCTCTCCTCCAAATCTGTGCTGGCCTGTAACTGTTGACTGTCTTCAGTAAGCTCATCCTCGCTGAGAAGCAAAGTAGAGCCGACAGCATGCATTATTTACTCAGCAGAAGGAGTAGCAAAAGAATGAGGCAGTTGCAGGACATGTGAGGGCACAGAGGTTGCTCCTGGGCTATTCCAACTGAGTGTGGTGTCAGAGGAACCCACCGATTCCTGGCTGTGTGTATCTGTTGTTATGTGAGATGATTTTAAAGAGCGAGTCAACCATTCCAGTACAGTTAGATTGTTGGTCAAACACGACTGCTGGATGACAGCGGCATTTCAGGCCTGTCGCTAATATCACCCCTTCTTCTGCTGCTACTCGTGCCGACTATAGCAACATTTTTGCCACAGCCCTTTCCTTTTGAGGGTCTAGGCATCTGTCTGTTTGTCATAGTGTACAGTAACTGAATCACTAATGTAACAGATTAAGTATGACTTGCACAGCAGATGAACTAGGTAAACGCGCCTATATATTAGATGCTGGCGACAGCAAGTGTCTATGTGAAGTGAGGGACAGTAATTTTGGCCTCAGAGAACTGGTAGAGGAGCCGTCTTGAGAAGATCCTCATGTTGTAGGGCGTAAAACAGCCGTAACTCAAGGAAAACAGTGGTATGTGAAGAAACTACAGATTGCTTTATGCATAATGCTGCTGCAGCAGTAACACATGCTAAAATTGATGTTTTGATAACTAACATAACAAGTATACTTTAAAGACAATGTTTGACAAATTCACTAACCCTTTGAACCCATTGACATCCCCTTGAATAATCAAAATGAAAGAATGCAAAGCAGGTAAGATAAACTTTTTCGAGCAGGCTGTACACACAACACAATGGTTGGCTGTGTTGTTGTTTTTTTTTTTTTTTTTTAATGTGAGCTGTTAATTGACATTGGTGCACTTTATTTGCAGTATTGGTTAGGTATCTTGTGATAATACAATTGCTTACTACACTCACTGCTGACCTACAAAATATTAGGTATTAATATATCTAATATATAGGTTTAACTAAAATGCCAAACTAAACCGCTTACCAGGGAGTCTGTTTTAAAAAACCCTGACTTCCCTGTTCCTTGAGCAACTCTTTTGGAGGCAATGGCAAATGAGCAGGTGAATTTAGTCAACTGTGCCATACACATGTAGTTTTGGCCAACAGCAGTCAAAATTTTCCAACCAGGTCAATTATATACTGATGGAAGTATGCCTTTAGTCATCACTAGAGATGAGCGAGCATGCTCGTCCGAGCTTGGTTCGTTCGAGTATTACGGTACTCGTAAGTGCTCGCTGCTCGGACGAGTTTCTCGCCATGCTCGAGGAAATGGCATCTCCCGCATTTTGAATTTTTGGCGCCTATAAACTCAGCCAATCACAAGCCAGGAGACTCTGCGGTACACCCAGCATCATGTGGGGCCCTTACATGTCGATAGCAGGGCTTGGCTGGCCTGATCAGGTGACCCTGGAATATACAAGTGACTGCCCGCGGTGCTCGGCTCAGATGCTGTCTGGATGTCGTTAGGGACAGATCTGCTGCGTTTCAGGGAGAGTGTTAGGGCCTGGATTTAGATCTCTGTTAGGCAGGAGTGATCTGAAAAGAACCCAACAGCCCTTCTAAGGGCTACAAGACATTTTTTTTGTCTCCTGGCTGGGCTGGCTGGCACTAGTAGTGCACCTATTGCCATATATAACACTTTTTTTTATTGTTTTATCTCAGTGATACAAATCCATTTCATACAGCAGTGTGGAACCATTCTGTGTGTCACAGTTCAGCTGTCCACTCACCACAAACCACAATCCGTATTTTCTGTCCAGGTGACCCATACTGTACGTCAAGTAATCAAATACGGTCTTTTGCTTTCACTGATACAACTACATTAGAAAAATCTCTGTGCGACATTTGTCTGGGCTACAGTCAAAATAGCCACAGTCAGCAGGGGCTAAGTTTGCTCTCTGATTCTGCACGTCACGTTAAAAAAAAATATATATATAAAAAAAACATATAAAAAAATATATATAAAAAAAGTTTTTTGTTGTTTTATCTCAGTGATACAAATCCATTTCATACAGCTGTGTGGAGCCATTCTGTGTGTCACAGTTCAGCTGTCCAGTCACCACAAACCACAATCCGTATTTTCTGTCCAGGTGACACATTCTGTACGTCACGTAATTAAAAAAGGTCTTTTGCTCTGACTGATACAGCTACATTACAAAAATCTCTGTGTGACATTTGTCTGGGTTGCAATTAAGCAGACCAAGTCTGCCTAATCTAATAGTTTCCGTGTAATTGCTCCATACTGCACGGTACGTAATAACATACGTAATTTAGCTCTAACTTATCCACCTATATACAAAGCACAATCCGTATTTTCTGTTCAGGTGACACATTCTGTACGTCACTTAATTAAAAAAGGTCTTTTGCTCTCACTGACACAGCTACATTACAAAAATCTCTGTGCGACATTTGTCTGGGTTGCAATTAAGCAGACCAAGTCTGCCTAATCTAATGGTTTCCGTGTAATTGCTCCATACTGCACGGTACGTAATAACATACATAATTTAGCTCTAAGTTATCCACCTATATACAAAGCACAATCCGTATTTTCTGTCCAGGTGACACATTCTGTACGTCACTTAATTAAAAAAGGTCTTTTGCTCTCACTGACACAGCTACATTACAAAAATCTCTGTGCGACATTTGTCTGGGTTGCACTTAAGCAGACCAAGTCTGCCTAATCTAATAGTTTCAGTGTAATTGCTCCATACTGCACGGTGCGTAATAACATAAGTAATTTTGCTCTAACTTATCCACCTATATATTTTCTTGTTCAGATTGAACAAGTTTGTGGGTTTCAGTACAGCAGGCCTATTTATTTATGTATTTTTTAGCGCTACACTACCTAGCTTCATGTCTCAACTTACAGGGACACGTGGTAGAGGACTGTTGAAACCACAACAGTGCGAACAGGTGATGTCGTGGATTGCGGACAATGTTTCAAGTAATTTGTCCACCAGTCAGTCTTCCACACAGTCCACCCACGTTACCCAAGGGAGCACTCCTCTGGCTCCTCCACCTCAACCTCCTTCCCCCCAGTCTGCCCCCTCCCAGGAAAATTTGGAATGCGATCTGGCATACTCTGAGGAATTGTTTTCTGGACCCTTCCCAGAGTCACAAACCACTTCTCAGGTTGCTGCTGACCTCTTTCCCGATGCCCAAGTTTTCAAAATGTTGCAGTCTGTGGGTGATGATGATGACATTGTTGACTTAGTGGAAGAAGTGTGTAAAGAGGTGTCGGACGATGAGCAGACACGGTTGTCAGACAGTTGTGAAGTTGTTGTAATGGGCAGGAAGTCCGAGGGGGGAGTAGACTGAGGAATCGGAGGATGACGAGGTGACTGACCCATGCTGGGTTGATAAGCCGAATGAAGACAGTGCTTCTGAGGCGGAGGCGAGTGCTGCACCAGAACAGGTTGGAAGAGGCAGTGGAAGCAGCAACTGTTTCACGTTGTGAAGTTCCCGTGGCGAAGCCTAGATGTTCGCAAGTCTGGAGGTTCTTTAAAGAAAGTCAGGATGACCGACGGACTGTGGTGTGCAACCTGTGCCACACCAGGATCAGCAGGGGTGCCACCACTACTAGCCTAACCACCACCAACATGCGCAGGCATATGAGTGCTAAACACCCCACTCAATGGAACCAAGGCCGTTCACCACCTCCTGCGGGTAACACCACTGCTCCTTCCCCTGTGTCACTCACTGCCTCTGCTATTCAACCCCCTGCCCAGGACCCTAGCACGAGCGCCTCCCACCGGAAAACCACACCTTCGCCTCCACGATCCTCCACAGCACCCACCAATGTGTCCCTGCACAGCGTTCAGCTGTCTTTACAGCAGACGCTGGAGCGCAAGAAAATACAGTTCCACCCACCCACATGCCCAAGCCCTCAACGTCCACATCTCCAAATTGCTTAGCCTGGAGATGCTGCCCTATAGGCTGGTAGAGACCGAGGCCTTTCGAAATCTCATGGCGGTTGCTTTCCCTCGGTATTCGGTCCCCAGCCGCCACTATTTTTCCCGATGTGCCGTCCCATCCCTACACCAGCACGTGTCACAGAACATCATCCGTGCCCTGACCAATGCTGTTTCTGAGAAGGTCCACCTAACCACGGACACGTGGACAAGTGCTGCCGGGCAGGAACACTATATATCACTGACGGCACATTGGGTTAACTTGGTGGAGGCTGGGACCGAGTCTAACCCTGGGGCCGCTCATGTACTTCCCACACCGAGGATTGCGGGGCCTACCTCGGTCACGGTCTCTCAGACGTACTATGCCTCCTCCCCCGACCCCTCCTCCTCCTCCACCTCCTCCTTCGAATTACCATCCGTGGGAACGGCACCTTCAGTCGGTAGCTCTAGGCGCAGCAGCAGTGCCGTGGGTAAGCGCCAGCAGGCGGTGCTCAAACTGCTGAGCTTAGGTGACAAAAGGCACACCGCCCAAGAGCTGTTACAGGGCATCACGGCGCAGACCGATCTGTGGCTGGCACCGCTGAACCTCAAGCCAGGCATGGTTGTGTGTGACAACGGGCGCAACCTGGTGGCGGCTCTGCAACTCGGCAGACTGATACATGTGCCATGCCTGGCCCACGTGTTCAATCTTATAGTTCAGCGGTTCCTCAAGACATACCCCAATCTGTCTGATTTGCTCACCAAGGTGCGCCGCATCTGTGTGCATTTCCGCAAGTCGTCCACAGATGCTGCCACTCTCAGGGCAGCGCAGCGCCGCCTACAACTGCCCGCTCATCGACTGTTGTGCGACGTGCCCACAAGATGGAATTCAACATTAAACATGTTATCCAGAGTTTACCAGCAGCGCAGAGCGATTGTAGACTGCCAGATGTCAACTTCCACCAGAACTGGTAGTCAGGTCAGTCAGATTCCTAAAGTCTACAATGAGGAGTGGACGTGGATGTCTGATATATGCCAGGTGTTGAGCAACTTTGAGGAGTCAACACAGATGGTCAGCGGCAATGCCGCCATTATCAGCCTCACCATCCCGCTGCTTTGCCTGTTGAAAAACTCACTGCTCAGCATCAAGTCGGATGCTTTGCGCTTGTCACAAGAGACGGTGGAGGAAGATACATCGCTTGATAGCCAGAGCACCCTCCGGTCTGTTTCTCAGCGCGTATCGGAGGTCGGGGATGAGGATGAGGAGGAAGAGGAGGAGAATGTCGGCGAGACAGAAGAGGGTACCAGTGCTCAGTCCTTCTTAACTCTTGAGTGTGCTTGGGCTGAAGAGGAGGACTTGGAGGAGGAGGAGGAAATGGAGAGTCAGGCCAGTGAGGAGAGGGAATTTTTGCGTGTTGGGACTCTGGCGCACATGACAGACTTCATGTTAGGCTGCCTATCCCGTGACCCTTGCGTTAGAAGTATTTTTTCAAACACTGATTACTGGGTGTTCACTCTCCTGGACCCACGGTACAAGCAGAACCTTTCCACTCTCATCCCTGTAGAGGAAAGGAGTATGAGAGTGAATCAATATCAACAGGCCCTGGTGCACAAGCTGAAACAATTCTTCCCATCTGACGTCGCTAGCGGCAGAGGGCATGGTTCTGTGGGCCAAGTAGCGGGGGAGAGGAGGCGAGCAGGCAGCTTGTCCAGCACTGGCAGGGGAATGTTCTCCAAGGCCTTTGCCAGTTTTATGTCACCCCAGCAAGACACTGTCACCTGTCCCCAGTCTAGGCAGAGTAGGGGGGAGCTGTACAGAAAGATGGTGAGGGAGTACCTAGCTGACCATACCAACGTCCTTAGCGATCACTCTGCTCCATACAACTACTGGGTTTCAAAGCTGGACACGTGGCCTGAACTGGCGCTGTACGCCTTGGAGGTGCTGGCCTGCCCTGCCGCTAGCGTGTTGTCAGAGCGGGTATTCAGTGCAGCTGGTGGCGTCATCACCGATAAGCGTACACGCCTGTCAACTGACAGCGCTGACATGCTGACGCTTATTAAAATGAACAAAGCCTGGATTTCACCGGAATTCAAATCTCCTCCGGGGGAAAGCAGCTAAAGATTAACATTACTTATGTATCAGATTCTTCTTCTCTACTCCTCCTACTCCTCCTCCTCCTTGTCGTCTTTGCCTAACGTTGACCCAAAAAACACCATTTTTTAGAGGTCCAACTGGCACTCTTTTACCACAATTTTTCCGGAGGTCCACCTACAGGCCCTCTCTCCAAACAATTTTTCCGGAGGTCCACCTACAGGCCCTCTCTCTAAACAATTTTTCCGGAGGTCCACCTACAGGCCCTTTCTCCAAACAATTTTTCCGGAGGTCCACCTACAGGCCCTCTCTCTAAACAATTTTTCTTTGCACCTAGTTGGGTGCTTCCCTAACATGTGATGGGTATGTGCCTCGCCTTTCTTGGTCTTGGTGAGCACAATTGCCATGAGGGTAACCACCAGGCTGTTGCCTGAGAATTTGGGGTAATGGTGGGATTAGGCAGCCTCAGAAGCATCCATGCATGCTGCCTCTGTTGTTTCCTGTTCATTTCCGTGGTGTTTCCATCATTTTCTGATGTTTCCAGGTTTTCACCCAGCCTTCCCTAGGCAGAGCCTTGGTCCCCTGCAAAAATGCTCGAGTCTCCCATTGACTTCAATAGGGTTCGTTACTCTAAACGAGCACCCGAGCATCGGGAAAAGTTTGTCTCGAATAACGAGCACCTGAGCATTTTAGAGCTCGCTCATCTCTAGTCATCACTATTTTGCGCTAGTTTTGAAAACACTATGATAATGCAAACTGATTGATTTAACTCTGCAGTACACTGATATGCACTCAGAATGTAATAGGCTTAAACTTGACTGACTTCAATGGGGTTCGTTACTCTAAACGAGCACCCGAGCATCGGGAAAAGTTTGTCTCGAATAACGAGCACCTGAGCATTTTAGAGCTCGCTCATCTCTAGTCATCACTATTTTGCGCTAGTTTTGAAAACACTATGATAATGTAAACTGATTGATTTAACTCTGCAGTACACTGATATGCACTCAGAATGTAATAGGCTTAAATTTGACTGTATTTTGTAATATACATTTAACAGAGAAAATGCAACATCACTAAAGCTTAATATTAAAGTTGACTATATTTTGTGACTGAAGATAATCCCTGGAGTAATTTCATTTCTGTGATATTTGGTTTCTATGCAACATTAGCAACCTGAATGAACTTCCTAGCCAAAATATAAATGACAACGGGGAAAGCAAAGTCCCAGACATCATTTCAAAAACATCAGCTTGCAAAATTATATAATTTTATTATACATTACAAACTTATGTTGAATGGAGAGCTAAAATAATACATATAATATTCTTTACATATAATCATGAGTTATTAATTTATTAATTGTTATTAATTTGTTATACAGAAATGTAACTTTTCTAGATAAAACCTACTCCAGCTAATAGCCTAAATCATGTTTAATGATTCATGAGTATTGTTATTCGTTGCATAACTGGGTAAAACAGGCAATAAGCCAATTCCATACACAGATTAGAACGTGTTTCAAAATATAGATGCTAAAAACCACCTTTATTAATTGTCCTTGGACGGGTAATAAAGTATATATTTAATAACATCCAGAAGGTAGATAGGTAACAAGAATAGGACAAAGGTACTGTGAGTAGGATGAGAGGGGTCAAGATACATACACTGACCCTGTATCACCCTCAAATATGGACCCTGAGCTATGCTCAGAGATCTCCCTTGATGGTAGGGATCCTCTGTCCTCGTACCTAACTCCTTCAATGGGTCCCTACAAAACCCTATTCAAAAAACCCCGACGCGTTTCTCCCATAAAGAGGTTCATCAGGGGGTATACATAGATGGTAGGGAGTCAATCCAATAATCATAAAAAATAGATAAATAAGGTACTTATCCCCAGGAGTCCCCGTATGGGAATCAACACGATATGGCCCAGAAACACACACCTACGGTGAGAAAAGACAAACAAGCAAAGCCTGAGAAACCATCCAAACAGATATAGATAAACGTAACAGGCTGGGCAAAGTCTTAAACACTAACCTGGTGCCGGGCTGGGGTAAACCTGCATGTCTGCATAGGTGGAGCAGCGGTGTGTATGGCGCCAGCATGAGGTTTTTATATGCTGTTGCCATCTCTCATATCCGCCCAAAAAAGCGGGCACTTCCGGTAGATGGAACGCAGCCTGACCCGCAGCGCCGGAAGTAGGGATATGACGTACCAAGGTCTCAGATGAACCGCATAATGGAACGCAGCGCTATTCATTCAGAGCGCTGCTTGTTCAAATAGCAGGTAGGTATCACTTCATACTGAGAGCCGCTCCCCAGAGGCAGATTGCATGTTAAAAAATATATACACCACAGGGGCTCAACGTGGGATCATTATGTCAGACGCCCACGATGTACACATTGTGTGAAAATAATAAATAAATACTGTGATATGGATGAAATCACAGTATATACAATGACACTTTCCGTATCGATAGGCTATTCGTCATTAGAGGCTTCCACAAAAGAGGCAAGTCAAATATTGACATCGCTTCTAAATGAAGCAAGAGAAGGTTAGTCTCTCATTGAGGCCCCCTGGAGACTGGGATCGGAAACGATAAATCCACTTCGCTTCCTTCTGCAATATTTTCAGATCCCAGTCCCCCTTTCTTGGAGATAAGGGTACCACTTCAAGAGCAGAAAAATGTAAGATAGTAGGGTCACCATTGTGGTATTCAATCACATGGGTTGCCACTGGGGTCTCATTCTTTTTTATCACATCGTTGACATGTTCAAGGATCCTACGTCTAAGCTCACGTTTAGTTTTCCCGATATAGTCCTTTTTGCATGGACACTGACAAATATATACAACTCCTTTTGTGCGGCAATTAATAAAATCCCTGATGGCATATGTTACATCCGTCATTGAACATGTTATATTTTTAGACGGATAAATATACTTATAAGCCTTACAGGAGCCACATCTAAAAACCCCATTAGGTCTCCTATCAAGCCAGGTGGTGCCACTCCTAGGTGGAATATAGTGGCTATGGACCAAACGGTCTCTTAGACTTTTCCCTCTACGATATGTCACTGTTGGATAGGGAGAAATCGCTTTGGATAAATCGGGATCCATTGTCAGAATTGGCCAGTAAGTCCTAAGGATAGCCTTTGTTTTGTAATTCGCAGAGTCAAAGGTAGAGATGAGACGTATCAGATTGTCATCTTGTTTATCCCTATGTTTGGGAATTAGAAGTTCTCCTCTCTCCCTCGACTCAGCCCATTTAAAGGCATCCTTAAGGACTGTATCGGGATATCCTCTCTGTTTTAACCTTGTTTGTAATTTCTTGGATTCTATATGAAAATTCTGCAGATTTGAACAGTTACGTCGCATCCGTAGATACTGTCCACGCGGAATCCCTTTCTTTACACATGGAGGATGGTGACTTGACCAATGTAGGATGTTATTGGTCGAAGTCTTTTTACAGAAAACAGAGGTGGACAATCTGTCCCCATTTTTCCTGACTTCGACATCCAAAAACGTGATGCGTTCCATCTGGTATTCAAAAGTAAAGGATAGTCCCACTGTGTTTCTATTCAAGGATTCAACAAATGAGGCAAGTTCCTCACCTGTACCATCCCAGATAACAAAAATATCATCTATATAGCGGGTCCAGAAGAGGATTTTATTATTCCACCAGGTGTCACAGTCTGGGAATACCTCTTTGTTCTTCCTATAAGCCCCTCAATTTCTTTCATTATCCTACAGGGCTGTAGAACTATCAGCTTTACAAAAAGACAAACGTCAGCTGTCTTCAATGTTGCAGTGACCAGAGATAATGCCTTTTGCTGGAAAATCCTGCTCATAAATAATATCCTTAAAACAACCACAGCATGTACTGACAGCTTCTCTGAGATATCCTGCTCCTCTGATCTCTGAGCATATGGCGTGAGAAACCTCATTTTCTTTTTCAGTTCTGTAATACATTCAATGACTATGTAATTATATTAATAAAAGGTTTAACAGAGCCAAGTAGTTAGTAATGTATACAATAATCAGGAATGTTAACTAAGGTATTGCTTAAAGAGGTATTCCTGTCCACAGAGTATTGTGCTTGTATGATACATTAATTACAGTATAATTTCTCTGCATTTCGAGAATATGCATTTTGGCAAGACTGAATGTTGTTGTCTCAAACTTTTCTAAAATAGATTAATTTTTTCCTGTCATTTATGCTTAAGGCTTATACATTAAGCACCTGATCCCAAGCTGTGTTAAGTAGACCAAGCATATGACACCTATACTAATCGGATAACCTAAATGTTTCTTAATCCAAATTTAACTAATTATCCAGTGCCTCCAAAAGATTTGCTAAATGCTTGCTATTGTTATTGTGGAATCTTCTTTTATTAATGGTTATTTGCTATTTTTGGCAGTGTGCTGTACACCAAAGGTTACTGTTTCATTTATGAATCTAACTAAATAGAGCCAAGCTTTGACAACATAATGGGTGTTCAAAAGAACATTCCTGCTGGGAGCATGGAAAAGAAACAATAAAAATATTTTTTTCTAGAATGATTGGCATATGTCAGATACTTGGTGGGATATATGTCTTTATTAAATCCTGTTGTTAATAATTGTCATAAAAATAAAGACAGTTTTACACAAGCATTGTGTGGGAACTGTATTTCCAGGACTGAGCACTGTGTTGGTGCATCTCCACACAGTTCAAATTTAATGTATTATTTTTTAGGGGGTTGATAACAACATATATGTGTCTTACAATATGCAGGGTAGCGGACGATAATATCTGTGAGTGATAACGTGATATAGTAGGCAAAAATTTGTGAGTGCATCTTCACAGAGTTCAATTTTTTTTTTTTTTTTTTGGTTGAAGTTTGAGAAAACAGCAAATATGTGTCTTGCAATATGCATGATAGCGGACGGTTTACATCTATGAGTGATAACATGAAAAACGAGGACAAAATCCACGTTAGTGCATCTCTGGGCACTTCAAGAATAATTGCATAGTAGGTTGACAATTTGTGTTTTACACTAGAGAAATGTTTTTGTTCTGAATATCTGCATATTTTTTTAAATTCTTTTTATTGAATTTTTTAAACATACAGTGGGATCAAAACCAAACAGGTATGTAAGGTACAGTCATATAAGTAGATGAATGACATGAAATCTCTAGTTGGTTTGTAACAAGACACGAGAACAAGGGTATCATAAACAGCCAGTTCTAGTCCAAGTTTAGGGGAAGACTTTGCTAAACAAACAGGCGGCTGCCTACAATACTGTGCAAATAATTGGTATGTCAGTCACATACTGAATATCATGGTATACATTAGATTCACAAGATAAAGAACATAGGGAAAGTGGAGAGGGGAAGGAGAAGCCAGGAAAGTGGGGGTGGGGGTGGGTGCGATGGGCTATAACCATGGGTGAGGTCATAGTGGTATAGTAAATGTTCATTTATTTATTTATTCAAATATGGTACAATGTAGGGTATCACTTTGTCATATATTGTTGGTACAATGCGTGAGGTACTGAATAAAACAGGGGCTGAATAAAAAAATTGGTCTTATGATCACAGGCCACAATTCCTCTATGGTTTGTTAAAATTCCTGTAGATGGCCCAAGGGGACCATACTTTATTGAAGGAGACGTGGCTCTTCGAGTCCCATTTGGCTAGTTCCTCCAGTCCACTCTTTCAATCCATTGGGTTACTGTCAGAGGGAAAATTCGCCTTCCAATAGGTGGGTATCAGTATCCTACGTAGCAGCCGCTAGTAAATGTCTAGCGAGCTGATCCAGGTGTCTGTTTAGCTTGGTAGGAACCAAATGGAGTAGACAGAGTTCTGGAGTCACTGTGAGTGAAAATCCCAAAATGTTGTTGATACATTGCATAATTGCTTTCCAGTAAGGAGTAATAGCAGGACAGGTCCACCACAGATAAAAGTATGTGCCGGGGGAGGAGCCACACCTCCAGCAACCAGGGTGGTATAAAGGGTTATATTTGTGCAGTTTGGCTGGGGTTAAATGCCATCTTGTTAGTATTTTGTAACCGTTTTCTTGGATGCGTACACATTTAGAAGCTAGTTTGGGAACAGTGTTTTTCTTTCGTCAGAGGTGAATTGTTTTTCGTATATCCTTTTCCCATGAATGAAGAAAGGGGAGGGTGTTGTCTGTATTTGGGAGTATAAGGGTTTTACACAGTTGAGAGATCACTTTTTTGGGTGTATTTGTTTGGGAGAGCAGCGTCTCAAACTCAGTAGGTGGCCTTGTTAAGTCTGTGCCACTTCTCACTTCTGGATAACTGTGAGGAGCTTGTTATGTAATAATGTGGGGAAGGTTGGGCAATTCAGTAGAGTTTGAATATCTGAAAGTGAAGGAGGGGAATCTAATTCCAGTAAAGTGTAAATAGATGTTGAGTTTAGTAATGATCGAGCACCCCGATGTTCGGGTGCTCGGGTGCTCTGGTCGAACACTAGGTGGTGCTCGAGTGCTCGGCCGAGCACCCGAGTATAATGGAAGTCAATGGGAGAAAACCAGGCACCTCCTGCTCGGATGAGGGGAGCGTGTCTGGTCCATAGGGAAACATCAGAAAATGGTGGAAACACCACAGAAATGGTTAGGGAACAGCATGGGGAGGATGTTTGGATGCATCTTGGACACCGAAGTCGCTGCTATTAACGATGAAAGCCGACTATTACAGCACTTTTACGGAATGACAAAAATACCCAAAAAAAACCCAAGATAACATCGATTTTACAGGAAATATTGTTGGGAAACATAGATTTACTTGTACGTTAAGCGCAAGTGCTGCCAAAAATTACATGGATGAGGCACTCCCATACAACCGGTATATCATATAAAGGAGGGCCTCATTCACATTGTGGTATAATTGTGGGACTCCGACACTCATAAAACCTATGTACTAAGATAAAGGGCTGCCAAAAATTACAAGGATCAGGCACTCCAATAAACCCTTTTATTATACATAAAGGAGGGCATCAGACACACCCGTGAAAAATTATCATTGATGACCTGCTGCTGACACTCAAAAATAATAGGGGTGACATGCTACTGCTGCACAGACCGTCCAAAAAGTTTAAGAGTGACATGCTGCTGCCGAGCTGACCAGAAAAAAAATTTAAGGGACACATGCGGCTTAGCTGAACGTCTGAAACATTAGAAGTGACACGTAGCAAAGCTGAGCGTGTTAAAAATTATTTTTGACATACCGCTTAGCTGAACATCTGAAACATTAGAAGTGACATGTAGCAAAGCTGAGCGTGTTAAAAAATATTTTTGACATACCGCTTAGCTGAACATCTGAAACATTAGAAGTGACATGTAGCAGAGCTGAGCATGTTAAAAATTATTTTTTACATGCCGCTTAGCTGAACGTCTGAAAGATTAGAAGTGACATGTAGCAGAGAAGAGCGTGTAAAACATTATGGTTGAGGGCCTGCTGGTGAGCCGACAGGCAAAAAAATTATGTTGCAGGCCCAGCTGGTGAGCTGACCGGCTAAAAAACTAGGGTGCAGGCCCAGCTGGTGAGCTGAGCGTGTAAAACATTATGGTTGAGGGCTTGCTTGTGAGCTGACAGGCCAAAAAATTATGTTGCAGGCCCAGGTGTTGAGCTGACCGGCTAAATAATTAGGGTGCAGGCCAGCTGGTGAGCTGAGCGTGTAAAACATTATGGTTGAGGGCCTGCTGGTGAGTTGACAGGCCAAAAAATTATGTCGCAGGCCCAGCTGGTGAGCTGACCGGCTAAAAAATTAGGGTGCAGGCC
Organism: Rhinella marina; assembly: GCA_900303285.1. Taxonomy (NCBI): domain Eukaryota; kingdom Metazoa; phylum Chordata; class Amphibia; order Anura; family Bufonidae; genus Rhinella; species Rhinella marina. The sequence continues at coordinate 4,805 of ONZH01016836.1, read as the reverse complement.
CAACTGGTGGACTTCAGGGCCAGCACCTCCAAGGCGTAGAGCGCCAGTTCGTGCCACGTGTCCAGCTTAGACACCCAATAATTATACGGCACAGAGGGATCGCTGAGGACGTTGACACGGTCAGCTACGTACTCCTTTACCATCTTCCAAAACTTTTCCCTCCTTGTCACACTAGGGCGCTCATCAGGGTGAGGGTTCTGGCGGGGTGTCATAAAACTGTCCCAGGCCTTGGAGAGTGTTGCCCTGCCTTTGTTGAAACTGCTGTGTGTTCCCCTAGTCTCCCCTCCTCGGGTGGCCAAGCAACTATGTACTCTGCCTCCAGAGTTGTCAGATGGAAATTTGTGGAGCAATTTTTCGACAAGGGCCTTCTGGTATTGCAACATTTTACTTGTCCTCTCCACCACAGGAATGAGAGATGGGAAGTTCTCTTTGTAGCGGGGGTCGAGAAGGGTGAACAACCAGTAATCCGTGTTGCCTAATATGCGTATAATGCACGGGTCACGAGAAAGGCAGCCTAGCATGAAGTCAGCCATGTGTGCCAGAGTCCCAACAGACAAGGCTTCGCTCTCCCCACCAGGAGCATGACTCTCAATATCCTCCTTGTCCTCTTCTTCCTCTTTAGCCTATCCACGCCGAAGAGATGGTGTAAACGTGGTATGCCTACCCTGTGTAGAGGTGGCAACCGTCTCCTCCTCCTCCTCCTCCAATTGGCGCTGAGAAGACAAATCGAGGGTGGTCTGGCTATTACCCTGTGTAGGGTCTTCCCCCATTTCCACCTCTTAAACACGCAGAGCATTGGCCTTTATTGTGAGCAGTGAGCTTTTTAGTAGACACAGAAGTGGGAAGTTGTGCTGATAATAGCATTATCGCAGCTCACCATCTGTGTAGATTCTTTAAAGTTGCGTAACACCTCACAGAGGTCAGACATCAATGCCCACTCATCGCTTGTGAAGAGCGGAAGCTGACTAGAAAGGCGCCGACCGTGTTGCAGCTTGTATTCTACTACTGCTCTCTGCTTCTCACAAAGCCTGCTCAACATGTGGAAGGTGGAATTCCATTGCGTGCTCAGGTTGCACAGCAGTCGGTGAGCCGGGAACCGCAAGCGCTGCTGCAGCGTTACCAGGCCAGCTGAAGCTGTCGGTGACTTGCGGAAATGGGCACACAGGTGACGCACCTTCACCAGTAGTTGAGGCAAATTTGGGTAGGGTTTCAGAAACCGCTGAACCACTAAGTTAAATACATGGGCCAGGCATGGTATGTGTGGTAGGTTGGCCCAAAGTCGCTACCAAGTTGGGGCCGTTATTGGATACAACCATGCCTGGTTGTAGGTTGACTGGCGAGAGACACAGCTCAGCCTGTTCCCTTATGCCATGCCACAGCTCTGCGGCGGTGTGCTGTTTGTCACCCAGGCAAATAAGCTTCAGCATGGCCTGTTGCTGCTTACCGACTGCTGTGCTACACTGCTTCCAGCTACTGACAGAAGTATGAGTGGTGCTGCAAGATGGCAATTCTGCATGGGAAGAAGTGGAGGAGGAGGTGTAGGAAGAGGAGGAGGGGTTGCAGCCGCTACTGTAGGTGGCAGCGGAAATACGGATGGAAGAAATCCTCGGCGTGGGTAGCACCTGTGCCATCCTAGGGTACAACTCGCTCCCAGCCTCCACAATGTTCACCCAGTGTGGCGTCAGGGAAATGCAGCGTCCCTGGCCAGAAGCGCTTGTCCATGTGTCAGTTGTTAAGTGGATCTTGCCACTAACTTTGTTGGTCAGGGCACGGGTTATGTTTCTGGACACATGCTGGTGTAAGGCAGGGACGGCACACCGGGAAAAATAGTGGCAGTTGGGGACTGCGTAACAAGGGACAGCCGCCGCCATCAGGCTGCAAAAGGCCTTGGTGTCTACCAGCCTAAACGGCAACATTTCCAGGGCCAACAACTTGGAAAGTTGCGCGTTTAGAGCTATGGCCTGTGGGTGGGTGTCAGGGTATTTGCACTTGCGTTCAAATGCCTGGGGTAAGGACATTTGAACGCTGCACTGGGACATTGAAGTAGACGTGCTGGCTGATGGTTCCTGCGAAGGTCCAGGTGCAGGGCTGGAGGCATCTGGGCCTGCATCTTGTACAGCAGGTAACAGAGGGGAAGAGGAGGCAGTGATGTGACCTGCAGACACAGATCGTGGACCCAGGTGTTCGGCCCACCTTTTAGGGTGCTTTGCTGCCATGAGGCGGATCATCCTGGTGGTGGTCAGGTTGCTGGTGTTCACGCCCCTGCTCATCTTGGTACGGCACAGGTTACAAATGACTAACCGTTTATCGTCAGCACTTTCCTCAAAAAACGCCAGACTGCGGAACACCTAACCCTTGGCAAGGGAGCTTGCCGCAAGGGGCTGCTCCGGGGATCAGTTGTGGGCCTGGTTGGCGTGGCCTGCCTTCTCCCTTTTGCCACCCCACTGTCTCTTCCAGCCTGTTGCACTGCTGTGGATCCCTCCCCCTCTGTACTGCTGTCCTCACTCGGCTTGCCACCTTTCCAGGTTGGGTCAGCTATTTCATCATCCACCACCTCCTCTTCCACATCCTCACTCTGCTCCTCCTCCTGACATGGTGAACTAACAAGAACCTGACTTAACAGCGTCTTGAGACACTAATTGACTTATTGGCAACTGTGCTTAATCATCATCATGCACCTCGTGAGACGCTAGTTGCCGGTCCCCACCGTCATCGTTTTCAGACTATGTTTGCTCAATAGGTTGGGAATCAGGGCACAATATCTCCTCATGTCCCACTTCAAGCGGCCTTGGCGAGAGGCCCGAGTCAAGGAACGGTGATGAAAAAAGCTCCTCGGAATATCAGAATGTGGGATTAGTTCTTTGCCCAGACTCTGCATGGTGGGAGTAAGAAGGATCAGGGTGAGGATGCGGTTGCCCAGACTCTTGGCTACTGAGACTGGACTTTGTGGAAGAGGGGGTGGTGCTGAACCGATTGGAAGCATTATCAGCTGAAATCCAACCGACTACCTGCTCGCACTGGTGTGGCGACAAGAGTTGTGTCTTGTGCCGCCCTGCAAACTATGACGTGAAGCTAGGAGTTTTGGATGACTTCGTTTCTTGGGCTCTGCCAGCAGGCACAGTTTTACCGCGCCCAGAGCCATGGCCTCTGCGTTCACCATCAGCAGCACGCCCACTTCTCCGTCCCTTAGTGCTCGCCTTGCGCATATTGTATAGTATATATGCAACTTGGTCACAACTACAGTACTGCAGATTTTGATTAACTGTATGATCAGAAAAATTTGAACGAATGTCCGATATTCTGAATGCGCAAACGTTATAGAGCAGCCGCAAATGAGGAACTGCGGCCTAAATTATTGGTATTAAATGTAACAACGGATGTCAGCTACATAGACTTTTGAATGGTTGTAATACAGTTGTAGCACCTAGGGTTACTGACAGGGCACACTTGGTTTTTTTTTGCCACCCAAAAAAAAAAAAAAAAGCAGACGTATTTTACGATGGACTTTGGTCTTTTTGGAACAGAAACAATCTTTCTACCTACCCAAATCCTATCCCTATAGTTTAATTCCCTCCTTGGGCAAATTAAACTGCAGACGCAAATGAGGAACTGCGGCTTAGATTATCAGTATTGAATATAACAACTAGAGATGAGCGAACATGCTCGTTCGAGGATTAGGGTATTCGCATATGCTCGCTACTCGGATGAGCATATCGCGATCCTCGAGGAAATGGCAACTTCCTCTTCCTGCATGTTAGGTGCTTTTTTTCAGCCAATCAACATGCAAGAGAGTCTTTGGTACCTCCTAGCATCACGTGGGGCCCCTACAAGTTGATAGCAGGGATTGGCTGGCCAGATCAGATGACATGGGAATATAAGAATCTGGTCCAGCGCTGCTCACGTCATAAACTGTCTTCATGAGATTAGGGATAGAGCTGCTGTCTGTCAGGGAGAGTGTTAGGGCCTGAATTTAGATGTTGGTTAGGCAGGAATCACCCACAAAGAACCCAACAGCCCTTCCAAGGGCTACAAGCACCTTTTTTTTTTGTCTCTTCCAGGCTGCTGGCTGGGACTTGTAGTGCAGCTACCGCCATCTTGGCTGCGCACTGTACACAGTGACTGGTGGCAGAAGGGACAGCACGTGGTCCACACAGACCCAAAATAAATTGCCCAAAGTACTCATTTTTGCTGCTGCTTTAACTTGGCTTGCTCAGATCTGTAGTGCAGTCTAGGGAATATGTTTTTCTGTCATTTCTATACAGTACAGTCCAGTGAACAATTATGTAGTGTGCTGTACAGTAGCGTCATTCTAGGGAATACGTTTTTCTGTCATTTCTATACACTACAGTCCAGTGAACAATTATGTAGTGTGCTGTACAGTAGCGTCAGTCTAGGGAATACGTTTTTTTATATATCCTACAGTGCAGTGAAAAATTGAGTGGTTTGCGGTGTAATAGCCGCCGTCTAAAGACTGCGTTTTTCCTCTCAGTCATATATACTACAGTGCAGTGAAAAATTGAGTGGTTTGCAGTGCAATAGCCGCCGTCTAAAGACTACGTTTTTCCTCTCAGTCATATATACTACAGTGCAGTGCGAAATTGTGTCGTGTGCTGCACACTAGCCGGAGTGTAGAAAATATACGTTTTTCCTCTCAGTTATACATTATACAGTGCAGTGAAAATATTTCTGTCATGTGCTGCACACTAGCCGGAGTGTAGAAAATAAAAGTTTTTCCTCTCAGTTATATAATATACAGTGCAGTGAAAAATTCTGTCGTGTGCTGCACACTAGCCGAGTGTAGAATA
>ONZH01016835.1:0-44815 GCA_900303285.1 Rhinella marina | reverse complement strand
GCAGACCACCACCTCTCCACTGCTTTCCCCGCTGGACATCACCCCTGGCCAAGTGGGGTCAGTCATTTCGTCATCCACCACCTCCTCTTCCTCACTCTGCTCCTCCTCCTGCCCACTGGACATTCCAACAGCCTCCCTTGATGGCAACTGCGTCTCATCATCATCATCGCTCATGATAACAGATGCTGGTTCAGGGTCCACATCAGCAGGAGATGGCGAAAACTCAAGTGTTTGGGCATCACTACAAACAAATTCCTCTGCTAGCTCCTGGGATTCTTCCGGCACATCTGAAAAAGGACCCGAAAAGAGCTCCTGGGAGGGGTCAAGGGTGGGATGACTCTGTTGGCCAGGTGTGGAGGAAGGAGGGTCAGAGTGAGACTGTGTGGATGACTGGCTGGTGGACAACTGTGTGGAAGCGCTATCGGCTATCCATTGCACCACCTGTTCAACCTGCTTAGGCCTCAATAGCGGTGTAACTCGCCCCCTGCTTAACTGTCCCATAAAGGCAGGGATTCTGGATGAGTGGGATCCTGGCTGACCCTCACCAGCACGCATTGTATCCCCACTGGCTTCAACAAGGCCACCAACAGCATTTCCGCGCCCCCGTCCTCGTCCACGTCCGATTCCGCTAGCCCCCCTCCGCATTTTATTTTTTTTTGGTTGCAAATACAATATTTGGGTATATAATTAGGTATGTGAAATAATTTAGCAAGAGAACGCACAGTACAGTGGCCAATTAAAAGGCCTAGATATTGTATATTTCAAGGTACACAGCCGTGTACTAACTGTACAGACGGTGGGTATTTACACCAGGTATGTGAAATAATTTAGCAAGAGAACGCACAGTACAGTGGCCAATTAAAAGGCCTAGATATTGTATATTTCAAGGTACACAGCCGTGTACTAACTGCTCAGACGGTGGGTATTTACACCAGGTTTTTAAAATAATTTAGCAAGAGAACGCACAGTACAGTGGCCAATTAAAAGGCCTAGATATTGTATATTTCAAGGTACACAGCCGTGTACTAACTGCTCAGACGGTGGGTATTTACACCAGGTTTTTAAAATAATTTAGCAAGAGAACGCACAGTACAGTGGCCAATTAAAAGGCCTAGATATTGTATATTTCAAGGTACACAGCCGTGTACTAACTGTACAGACGGTGGGTATTTACACCAGGTATGTGAAATAATTTAGCAAGAGAACGCACAGTACAGTGGCCAATTAAAAGGCCTAGATATTGTATATTTCAAGGTACACAGCCGTGTACTAACTGTACAGACGGTGGGTATTTACACCAGGTATGTGAAATAATTTAGCAAGAGAACGCACAGTATAGTGGCCAATTAAAAGGCCTAGATATTGTATATTTCAAGGTACACAGCCGTGTACTAACTGTACAGACGGTGGGTATTTACACCAGGTATGTGAAATAATTTAGCAAGAGAACGCACAGTACAGTGGCCAATTAAAAGGCCTAGATATTGTATATTTCAAGGTACACAGCCGTGTACTAACTGTACAGACGGTGGGTATTTACACCAGGTATGTGAAATAATTTAGCAAGAGAACGCACAGTACAGTGGCCAATTAAAAGGCCTAGATATTGTATATTTCAAGGTACACAGCCGTGTACTAACTGCTCAGACGGTGGGTATTTACACCAGGTTTTTAAAATAATTTAGCAAGAGAACGCACAGTATAGTGGCCAATTAAAAGGCCTAGATATTGTATATTTCAAGGTACACAGCCGTGTACTAACTGCTCAGACGGTGGGTATTTACACCAGATATGTGAAATAATTTAGCAAGAGAACGCACAGTACAGTGGCCAATTAAAAGGCCTAGATATTTTATATTTCAAGGTACACAGCCGTGTACTAACTGTACAGACGGTGGGTATTTACACCTGGTATACAAAAAGGGTATTGCAGGCACACAGAACCCAGAACACTAGAGCCAAAGAAACTGTATTTAAAAAAAAAAAAAATTCACAGCCGTATACTGCCAGATCAGATGGTGCATATACACACTAGTTATATAACAGGGTTTTTCAGCCAAAAAGAACGCAGAACAGTAGTGCCAAATATAGTTTGGTATGTAGCAGAGCACCTAATACACCACTAATGCCTCTCTCTGTCCCTACTCCAGCAGCTATCCCTGAATACGGCAGCCGTTCTCTGTAAAGTGTATCTTGTAGTAAAGCTATCACTGTACTGCACTATAGTAGCCCTGATAAGGGCTTTTAATCACGCTCCTGCCTGTCCAACTGCTAAAACCTGTCTGTCCCTTCTCCAGCCTCTGTCCCTGACTAAGTTCACGCAGCATATGCGTACGAGCAGGAAGAGCTGAGTTTTTAATATTCGAGGTCACATGGTTTTTCCAGCCAATCCATGTAGACGCTGTTTTCGCGCTGCCAGCGTGCTCAGCATGCCTGTCATACCCCCCCTGCATGTTGATTGGTGGAAAAAGAGCGCCAGGGAAGGTGGGAGGGGAAACGAATTCTCAGTGCGCCATCGCCGTTATACTCGATTGAAATCGAGTATGCCGAATAGCGTAGTATTCGATCGAATACCGGCTCGATCGAACACTACTCGCTCATCTCTATACATAAACAATGTTCATGTTGAGCTGCTTTCCCCCGGTGGAGATTTGAATTCCGGTGAAATCCAGGCTTTATTCATTTTAATAAGCGTCAGCCCGTCAGCACTGTTGACAGGCGTGTACGCTTATCAGTGATGATGCCACCAGCTGCACTGAAGACCCGTTCTGACAGCACGCTAGCGGCAGGGCAGGCCAGCACCTCCAAGGCGTACAGCGCCAGTTCGGGCCACGTATCCAGCTTTGCAACCCAGTAGTTGCATGGAGCATGGTGATCACGCAGGACGCTGGTATGGTCAGCTATGTACTCCCTCACCATCTTTCTGAACAGCTCCCTCCTCCTCTGCCTAGACAGGGGACGGGTGACATAGTCTTGCTGGGGTGACATAAAACTGACAAAGGCCTTGGAGAGTGTTCCCCTGCCAGTGCTTGACAAGCTGCCTGCTCCCCTCCTCTCCCCCGCTAGTTGGCCCGCAGAACTACGTCCTCTGCCGCTAGCGATGTCAGATGGGAAGTATAGTTTCAGCTTGTGCACCAGGGACTGTTGATATTGATTCACTCTCATACTCCTCTCCTCTACAGGAATGAGAGTGGAAAAGTTCTGCTTGTCCTGGGGGTCCAGGAGGGTGAACACCCAGTAATCGGTGTTTGCAAAAATGCGAGGGTCACGGGAAAGGCAGCCTAACGTGAAGTCAGCCATGTACGCAAGAATTCCCTTTCCTCAGTAGGCTGACTCTCCAATTCCTCCTCCTCCAACTCCTCCTCTTCAGCCCATACACACTCAACAGATAAGAAGGAATGAGCATAAGTACCCTCTTCAGTCTCGCCAACAGTCTCCTTCTCTTCCTCCTCTTCCTCCTCATCCTCCTCCAATATGCGCTGAGAAACAGACCTGAGGGTGGTCTGGCTATCAAGCAACGTATCTTCTTCCTCCATCTCCTGTGACAAGCGCAAAGCCTTTGACTTCATGCTGAGCAGTGACTTTTTTAGCAGACAAAGCAGCGGGATGGTGACGCTGATAATGGCGGCATCGCCGCTGACCATCTGTGTTGACTCCTCAAAGGGGCTTAACACCTGACTGATATCAGACATCCACGTCCACTCCTCATTGTAGACTTGAGGAAGCTGACTAACCTGACTACCAGTTCTCGCGGAAGTTGTCATCTGGCAGTCTACAATCGCTCTGCGCTGCTGGTAAACCCAGGATAACATGTGTAATGTGGAATTCCATTGTGTGGGTACGTCACACAACAGTCGGTGAGCTGTCAGTTGTAAGCGCCGTTGCACTGCCCTGAGAGTGTCAGCATCTGTGGTTGACTTGCGGAAATGCGCACAGATGCGTTGCACCTTGGTGAGCAAATCAGACATATTGGGGTAGGTCTTGAGGAACCGCTGAACCACAAGATTGAACACGTTTGCCAGGCAGGTTTTATATGCAGTGTTTATGTGGGTTGTTGTTACTTTGGGAAATAGTATTGTTGTATAATGGCACATGTGTGAGTCTGCCGAGTTGCAGAGCCGCCACCAGGTTACGCCCGTTGTCACACACAACCATGCCTGGTTTGAGTTTCAGCGGCGCCAGCCAAAGATCGGTCTGCGCCGTGATGCCCTGTAACAGCTCTTGGGCGGTGTGTCTCTTGTCACCTAAGCTCAGTATTTTCAGCACTGCCTGTTGGCGCTTACTCACGGCAGTGCTGCTGCGCCTAGAGCTACCGACTGAAGGCGCCGTGCTCACGGATTGTAATTGAGAGTAGGAGGAGGAGGGGTTGGAGGAAGAGACATAATAAGTCTGAGAAACGGTGACCGAGGTAGGCCTCGCAATCCTCGGTGTGGGCTGTACATGAGCGTTCCCAGGATCAGACTTGGTCCCAGCCTCCACCAAGTAAACCCAATGTGCCGTCAGGGAGATATAGTGTCCCTGCCCGCCAGCACTTGTCCACGTGTCCGTGGTTAGGCGGACCTTCTCAGTAACCACGTTGGTCAGGGAACGGATGATGTTCTCTGACACGTGCTGGTGTGGGGCTGGGACGGCACAACATGAAAAATAGTGGCGGCTGGGGACCAAGTACAGAGGGACAGCCACCGTCATCAGGTTGCGGAAAGCCTCAATCTATACCAGTCTATAGCGCAGCATCTCCAGGCTCAGCAGTTTGAAAATGTGGACGTTTAGGGCTTGTGCATGTGGGTGGGTGGAATTGTAATCGCGTTTGCGCTTGCGCTCCAATGTCTGATGCAAAGGCAGCAGAACGCTGTGCTGGAACACATTGGTGTAGGGTGTGGATCATGGAGGTGAAGGGGTGGTTATAGGGCGGGAGGCGCTCGTGCCGGGGTCCTGGGCGGGGGGTTGACTCGCAAAGCCAGCATGTGACACAGGGGAAGGAGCAGTGGTGTGATCCGCAGGAGGTGAACGGCCTTGGTTCCATTGAGTTGTATGCCTGCGCATGCTGGTAGTGGTTAGGCTGGTAGTGGTGCCTCCCCTGCTGATCCTGGTGTGGCACAAGTTGCACACCACGGTCCGTCGGCCATCCTCACTTTATTTAAAGAACCTCCAGACTTGCGAACATCTAGGCCTCGGCACGGGAGCTTCACTCCGTGAAACAGTTGCTGATATACTTGCTCTGGCCCTGCTTCTCCCTCTGGCCACCCCACTGCCTCTTCCAACCTGTTCTGGTGCTGCACTTGCCTCTCCCTCAGAAGCACTGTCTTGAGTTGGATTACCAACTCAGCTCGGGTCAGTAACCTCATCATCCACCAGCTCTTCCACCGATTCCTCAGTATGCTCCCCCCTCGGACTTACTGCCCTGACAACAACGTCACTGTCTGACAACCGTGTCTCATCATCATCATCATCATCCGACACCTCTTGACGCACTACTTGCACTAATTCATCACTCTCATCACCCACAGACTGCGAAAGTTCTAAATTTTAGTCATCGGGACAGAGCAACTGCTCAGGTTGCTGTTGAGCAGTGGTTTGTGTCTCTGGGTAGGATCCTGAAAAGAGTTCCTGTGAGTATGCCGGATCTGAATCCATACTTTCCGTTGGGGGGGGAGGCTGGGGGGAAGGAGGTTGAGCTGGAGGAGCCAGAGGTCTACTCCCTTGGCTAGTGTGGGTGGACTGCGTGGAAGACTGGGTGGTGGATAAATTACTGGATGCATTGTCCGCTATCCATGTCATCACCTGTTCACACTGTTGTGGTTTCAATAGTGGTGTACCACGTGACCCAGTAAGCTAGGGAGCGAAACTCTGCGGCGTTCCACTGCTCCCTCATCAACATGTAGTGTGTCACCCTGCCCAGGACCACGGCCTCTGCCCCCTACACTACTTGAATGCCCACGCCCACGCCCACGTTCTCGACCCTTGGCCCTTGGGTTGAACATTTTGTATGTTCACTTCACTGTATAATATATAACTGAGAGAAAAAACGTATATTTTCTACACTCCGGCTAGTGTGCAGCACACAACAGAATTTTTGACTGCACTGTATATTATATAACTGAGAGAAAAAAACGTAGTCTTTAGACCGTGGCTATTGTACTGCAAACCACTGAATTTGTCACTGCACTGCATGATATATGACTGAGAGAAAAAACGTAGTCTTTAGACAGCGGCTATTGTGCCGCAAACCACTGAATTTGTCACTGCACTGTATGACATATAACTGAGAGAAAAGATGTATATTTTCTACACTCCGGCTAGTGTGCAGCACACGAGAGAAGTTTGCACTGCACTGTAGTATATATAATTGAGAGAAGAACCGTAGTCTTTAGACGGCGGCTATTGTACCGCAAACCACTGAATTTGTCACTGCACTGTATGATATATGACTGAGAGAAAAAACGTAGTCTTTAGACAGCGGCTATTGTGCCGCAAACCACTGAATTTGTCACTGCACTGTATGACATATAACTGAGAGAAAAGACGTAAATTTTCTACACTCCGGCTAGTGTGCAGCACACGACAGAATTTTGCACTGCACTGTATAATATATAACTGAGAGAAAAAACTTAGTCTTTAGACGTCGGGTATTGTCCTGCAAACCACTGAATTTGTCACTGCACTGTATGATATATGACTGAGAGAAAAAACGTAGTCTTTAGACGGCGGCTATTGTACCGCAAACCACTGATTTTGTCACTGCACTGTATGATATATAACTGAGAGATAAGACGTATATTTTCTACACTCCGGTTAGTGTGCAGCACACGACAGAATTTTGCACTGCACTGTATAATATGTAACTGAGAGAAAAAACGTAGTCTTTAGACAGCGGCTATTGTACCGCAAACCACTGAATTTATCACTGCACTGTATGATATATAACTGAGAGAAAAGACGTATATTTTCTACACTCCGGCTAGTGTGCAGCACACGACAGAATTTTGCACTGCACTGTATAATATATAACTGAGAGAAAAAACTTAGTCTTTAGACGTCGGCTATTGTACTGCAAACCACTGAATTTGTCACTGCACTGTATGATATATGACTGAGAGAAAAAACGTAGTCTTTAGACGGCTGCTATTGTACCGCAAACCACTGAATTTGTCACTGCACTGTATGATATATAAATGAGAGAAAAGACGTATATTTTCTACACTCCGGCTAGTGTGCAGCACACGACAGAATTTTGCACTGCTTTGTAGTATATATAATTGAGAGAAAAAATGTAGTCTTTAGACGGCGGCTATTGTACCGCAAACCACTGAATTTGTCACTGCACTGTATGATATATAACTGAGAGATAAGACGTATATTTTCTACACTCCGGCTAGTGTGCAGCACACAACAGAATTTTGCACTGCACTGTATAATATATAACTGAGAGAAAAAACGTAGTCTTTAGACGGCGGCTATTGTACTGCAAACCACTGAATTTGTCACTGCACTGTATGATATATGACTGAGAGAAAAAACGTAGTCTTTAGACGGCGGCTATTGTACCGCAAACCACTGAATTTGTCACTGCACTGTATGATATATAACTGAGAGATAAGACGTATATTTTCTACACTCCGGCTAGTGTGCAGCACACAACAGAATTTTGCACTGCACTGTATAATATATAACTGAGAGAAAAAACTTAGTCTTTAGACGTCGGGTATTGTACTGCAAACCACTGAATTTGTCACTGCACTGTATGATATATGACTGAGAGAAAAAATGTAGTCTTTAGACGGCGGCTATTGTACCGCAAACCGCTGAATTTGTCACTGCACTGTATGATATATAACTGAGAGATAAGACGTATATTTTCTACACTCCGGTTAGTGTGCAGCACACGACAGAATTTTGCACTGCACTGTATAATATGTAACTGAGAGAAAAAACGTAGTCTTTAGACAGCGGCTATTGTACCGCAAACCACTGAATTTATCACTGCACTGTATGATATATAACTGAGAGAAAAGACGTATATTTTCTACACTCCGGCTAGTGTGCAGCACACGACAGAATTTTGCACTGCACTGTATAATATATAACTGAGAGAAAAAACTTAGTCTTTAGACGTCGGCTATTGTACTGCAAACCACTGAATTTGTCACTGCACTGTATGATATATGACTGAGAGAAAAAACGTAGTCTTTAGACGGCTGCTATTGTACCGCAAACCACTGAATTTGTCACTGCACTGTATGATATATAAATGAGAGAAAAGACGTATATTTTCTACACTCCGGCTAGTGTGCAGCACACGACAGAATTTTGCACTGCTTTGTAGTATATATAATTGAGAGAAAAAATGTAGTCTTTAGACGGCGGCTATTGTATCGCAAACCACTGAATTTGTCACTGCACTGTATGATATATAACTGAGAGATAAGATGTATATTTTCTACACTCCGGCTAGTGTGCAGCACACAACAGAATTTTGCACTGCACTGTATAATATATAACTGAGAGAAAAAACGTAGTCTTTAGACGGAGGCTATTGTACTGCAAACCACTGAATTTGTCACTGCACTGTATGATATATGACTGAGAGAAAAAACGTAGTCTTTAGACGGCGGCTATTGTACCGCAAACCACTGAATTTGTCACTGCACTGTATGATATATAACTGAGAGATAAGACGTATATTTTCTACACTCCGGCTAGTGTGCAGCACACAACAGAATTTTGCACTGCACTGTATAATATATAACTGAGAGAAAAAACGTAGTCTTTAGACGGAGGCTATTGTACTGCAAACCACTGAATTTGTCACTGCACTGTATGATATATGACTGAGAGAAAAAACGTAGTCTTTAGACGGCGGCGATTGTACCGCAAACCACTGAATTAGTCACTGCACTGTATGATATATAACTGAGAGAAAAGACGTATATTTTCTACACTACGGCTAGTGTGCAGCACACGACAAAATTTTGCACTGCACTGTAGTATATACAATTGAGAGAAAAAATGTAGTCTTTAGACGGCGGCTATTGTACCGCAAACCACTGAATTTGTCACTGCACTGTATGACATATAACTGAGAGAAAAGACGTATATTTTCTACACTCCGGCTAGTGTGCAGCACACGACAGAATTTTGCACTGCACTGTATAATATATAACTGAGAGAAAAAACTTAGTCTTTAGACGTCGGGTATTGTACTGCAAACCACTGAATTTGTCACTGCACTGTATGATATATGACTGAGAGAAAAAACGTAGTCTTTAGACGGCGACTATTGTACCGCAAACCGCTGAATTTGTCACTGCACTGTATGATATATAACTGAGAGGTAAGACGTATATTTTCTACACTCCGGTTAGTGTGCAGCACACAACAGAATTTTGCACTGCACTGTATAATATGTAACTGAGAGAAAAAACTTAGTCTTTACACAGCGGCTATTGTACCGCAAACCACTGAATTTATCACTGCACTGTATGATATATAACTGAGAGAAAAGACGTATATTTTCTACACTCCGGCTAGTGTGCAGCACACGACAGAATTTTGCACTGCACTGTATAATATATAACTGAGAGAAAAAACTTAGTCTTTAGACGTCGGCTATTGTACTGCAAACCACTGAATTTGTCACTGCACTGTATAATATATGACTGAGAGAAAAAACGTAGTCTTTAGACGGCTGCTATTGTACCGCAAACCACTGAATTTGTCACTGCACTGTATGATATATAAATGAGAGAAAAAGACGTATATTTTCTACACTCCGGCTAGTGTGCAGCACACGACAGAATTTTGAACTGCTTTGTAGTATATATAATTGAGAGAAAAAATGTAGTCTTTAGACGGCGGCTATTGTACCGCAAACCACTGAATTTGTCACTGCACTGTATGATATATAACTGAGAGATAAGACGTATATTTTCTACACTCCGGCTAGTGTGCAGCACACAACAGAATTTTGCACTGCACTGTATAATATATAACTGAGAGAAAAAATGTAGTCTTTAGACGGAGGCTATTGTACTGCAAACCACTGAATTTGTCACTGCACTGTATGATATATGACTGAGAGAAAAAACGTAGTCTTTAGACGGCGGCTATTGTACCGCAAACCACTGAATTAGTCACTGCACTGTGTGATATATAACTGAGAGAAAAGACGTATATTTTCTACACTACGGCTAGTGTGCAGCACACGACAGAATTTTGCACTGCACTGTAGTATATATAATTGAGAGAAAAATGTAGTCTTTAGACGGCGGCTATTGTACCGCAAACCACTGAATTTGTCACTGCACTGTATGATATATAACTGAGAGATAAGACGTATATTTTCTACACTCCGGTTAGTGTGCAGCACACGACAGAATTTTGCACTGCACTGTATAATATGTAACTGAGAGAAAAAACGTAGTCTTTAGACAGCGGCTATTGTACCTCAAACCACTGAATTTGTCACTGCACTGTATGATATATAACTGAGAGAAAAGACATATTTTCTACACTCCGGCTAGTGTGCAGCACACGACAGAATTTTGCACTGCACTGTAGTATATATATAATTGAGAGAAAAACATAGTCTTTAGACGGCGGCTATTGTACCGCAAACCACTGAATTTGTCACTGCACTGTATGATATATAACTGAGAGATAAGACGTATATTTTCTACACTCCGGCTAGTGTGCAGCACACAACAGAATTTTGCACTGCACTGTATAATATATAACTGAGAGAAAAAACGTAGTCTTTAGACGGAGGCTATTGTACTGCAAACCACTGAATTTGTCACTGCACTGTATGATATATGACTGAGAGAAAAAACGTAGTCTTTAGACGGCGGCTATTGTACCGCAAACCACTGAATTTGTCACTGCACTGTATGATATATAACTGAGAGATAAGACGTATATTTTCTACACTCCGGCTAGTGTGCAGCACACAACAGAATTTTGCACTGCACTGTATAATATATAACTGAGAGAAAAAACTTAGTCTTTAGACGTCGGGTATTGTACTGCAAACCACTGAATTTGTCACTGCACTGTATGATATATGACTGAGAGAAAAAACGTAGTCTTTAGACGGCGGCTATTGTACCGCAAACCGCTGAATTTGTCACTGCACTGTATGATATATAACTGAGAGATAAGACGTATATTTTCTACACTCCGGTTAGTGTGCAGCACACGACAGAATTTTGCACTGCACTGTATAATATGTAACTGAGAGAAAAAACGTAGTCTTTAGACAGCGGCTATTGTACCGCAAACCACTGAATTTGTCACTGCACTGTATGATATATAACTGAGAGATAAGACGTATATTTTCTACACTCCGGCTAGTGTGCAGCACACAACAGAATTTTGCACTGCACTGTATAATATATAACTGAGAGAAAAAATGTAGTCTTTAGACGGAGGCTATTGTACTGCAAACCACTGAATTTGTCACTGCACTGTATGATATATGACTGAGAGAAAAAACGTAGTCTTTAGACGGCGGCTATTGTACCGCAAACCACTGAATTAGTCACTGCACTGTGTGATATATAACTGAGAGATAAGACGTATATTTTCTACACTCCGGTTAGTGTGCAGCACACGACAGAATTTTGCACTGCACTGTATAATATGTAACTGAGAGAAAAAACGTAGTCTTTAGACAGCGGCTATTGTACCTCAAACCACTGAATTTGTCACTGCACTGTATGATATATAACTGAGAGAAAAGACATATTTTCTACACTCCGGCTAGTGTGCAGCACACGACAGAATTTTGCACTGCACTGTAGTATATATATAATTGAGAGAAAAACATAGTCTTTAGACGGCGGCTATTGTACCGCAAACCACTGAATTTGTCACTGCACTGTATGATATATAACTGAGAGATAAGACGTATATTTTCTACACTCCGGCTAGTGTGCAGCACACGACAGAATTTTGCACTGCACTGTATAATATATAACTGAGAGAAAAAACGTAGTCTTTAGACGGAGGCTATTGTACTGCAAACCACTGAATTTGTCACTGCACTGTATGATATATGACTGAGAGAAAAAACGTAGCCTTTAGACGGCGGCTATTGTACCGCAAACCACTGAATTTGTCACTGCACTGTATGATATATAACTGAGAGAAAAGACATATATTTTCTACACTCCAGCTAGTGTGCAGCACACGACAGAATTTTGCACTGCACTGTATAATATATAACTGAGAGAAAAAAACGTATTCCCTAAACTGCACTACAGATCCCAGCAAGCCAAGGTACAGCTTCACCAGCAGCAGCAAAAATGAGTACTGAGAGGACTTTGGGCAATTTCTTTTATGTCTGTGTGGACCACATGCTGTTCCTGTGCACAGTGGGCAGCCAAGATGGCAGTAGCTGCACTACAAGTCCCAGCCAGCAGCCATGAGGAGACAAAAAAAAGGCGTTTGTAGCCCTTAGAAGGGCTGTTGGGTTCTTTAAGAATGATTCCTGCCTAACCAAAATCTAAATTGAGGCCCTAACACTCTCCCTGACAGACAGCAGCTCTATCCCTAATCTCATGCAGGCGGCGTCTGCGAGCAGTGTGGGACCAGATTCTTATATTCCCAGGTCATCTGATCTGGCCAGCCAATCCCTGCTATCGACTTGTAGGGGCCCCACGTGATGCTAGGAGGTACCAAAGACTCTCCTGCATGTTGATTGGCTGAGAAAAGGTGCCTAACATGCCGGAAGAGGAAGATGCCATTTCCTCGAGGATCGCAATATGCTCATCCGAGTAGGAAGCAGATGCGAATACCCTAATGCTCGAACGAGCACCAAGCTCGGAAGAGCATGTTCGCTCATCTCTAATCTTTACCTTAAATTCCATCAAACCCCATGGTCTCAATCATCTATATCTACTTTTTTTTGCACAGAATTTTGATATATAGATTTAATTTATGGATGGTACAGGTTTAATTAACATTAGTCAATCATGTCATGTCCATTAAAGTTTAATGACGAGGAGGAGTCTTGTAGACATCATCTTGGGTTAGCATATGCTATATAATTATTCATGTGCACAAGCAGTTGATTTTAGCTGTGACTAAGGACATATCAATTGTCTGAAACATGTCAGATTCTTTTGATGTCTACTCTTTGATTTTAACATATGGAAACAAAACTTACCAAGTTTTAATGGATTAAACAATTGCTAGACATTTTTTTTTTGGATCACTATTATACTGTTTCATCTGGAAGTCGGCCAAGCAGTGTCATGTGCAACATCTGTTACTTGGGAGTAAAAAGAAGGAGGTGGATTTTTTCTCTTTTTATTGAATCATACTTCTAGATTTACGAGCCTCCCTAGTGTCACCCGCAATGCTAGGTAGGCTCGTCCCAGTCCCCGCCTGCCATTGGCTGCTCCCCCCCGACACTGGATGTTTTAATCCGTGTACTGAGAGAAGCAGGAGCGGTGTTGCGGTGACCAGGAGTGGCGCTGGGAGCAGGGTAAGTATGTGAGGGGCCTGGCACATGAGGGGGCTGTTTGAGAAATTGGATAACACCTTTAATTCTTCTTTTTTTTAAATTAGAGATATATTTGTGTTGAACTGGTTAATGCTCTTGTACCCTTGTCATGATTTAAAGCGTGTAATACAGGAACTGGAAGTTCTAAGTCCTTGAAGTCAGGTCATCTTTATGAGTTTTATAAAATGTTTCATCAGTGGCAAAATCTTCTATTTTTCAAATTGGCAGAGATACTGGCACTAAGCAAGGTGAAAGATATCAAAACTGACTTTAATGTTCGCCTGTGAACAAACTTTTCCGGTTTTACAAAGGAGCAGTAGATTGAAGCTTCCTGCTAATTACTGATAAAAGCCCTTAGTGCTCTGTGCTGAATGTTTTGAATTCACTATTTTCTAAAAGTGTTCTGTTGTTTTATTGAGGTTTTGTAGCCAATTGTGTTTTGACATAAGTTAATAGCTCTCTTGCTTGCACTGTATCTGTAAATTCCACTGGGAATTATCCAGGTTTGTGTTTTGCATTGTATGCTACTGATATATCCCCTCACAAGGTCCTACAAACCATAGAAGCAGAACGTGTGCAGTACCCAAGAATCAGGACCCTGCAAAGTATTATACATTACTAAACTGCTTAATGCTTTACATTATACTTTGTATGTATTCCAAAAAGCTGTCTATAGGTGGCACTGTTTAGTAAATTATGACCTGACTCAGCAGAGGGAACTAGCTTTCCCACCTGAGGGAGATGTTTTCTAGTTAGTAATGCACCAGCCACTTCAGTTTACCTCTGCCTGCTGTTCAAGGCAGATGGTAGTTCATTCTGGGTTTTTCTTGTCACGGAGGCAGATGCTTGTGAGTCTGTGTGAAGCTGGAAGCATGGAAAGAGACTATTTCTCCAGGAGAAATATCATGCGCACCGCTCATGAGCGATGAGCTCCCATTCGTTTCTATTAACGCAGCGGGGGGGCAGCGCCTGGCGGTGGTCGGACCCGGGGAACCCGGGGTCCTCCAGGCTCAGAGCTCCCCCGCTTCGTTCTCAATATAGGTGCGGGTCCCAGCAGTGGGACCCGCACCTATAAGACAATGGGGGCATAGCCTAGCGATATGCCCCCATTGTCTAAGATGGGAATACCCCTTTAAGACTGCACTGTGACTTGATTTGGAACTTTATCTTGATATCGCTGGATGTATTACAACTCCTATTCTGTACTTTAGTAAGAGATATTTGTTAATTTAATGACTCCAGCACCATTAGCCATCCACAGCACCTACACCTCCTGTCTTGCACCCTTACAACAATCATAACACCAAGGGCACCCCCAACAAGCATCAGGCAGGAGCCCCAACTTTAGGCTGAGCCCCGAGTAGAGATGAGAGAATCATTAAAAATTTGCTTCGCCAAATATTCGCCGAATTTCTAACAAGATTCATATTTAAACGAACTTATTTGTCGAATCTACATAAAAAACATGTTTTTTTGCTAACATTCCTGCCCAAATTACGTACAGTAAGCGTAGTTAAAAGTACGCAATACGTAAGCATTAGCATATAAAAGTGTGTACGAATCCTTAGCGTACTATTGACGCGCGAATATGTCATGCTAGGCCGCGGCGTACAATCTTTAGAGGCAGTTCATATGAACTAGAAAAATAAGGTGCTCACTGCTGCTAGCTATCAATAAGTGAATAATTTACTAAAAACACCGTACAATAAGTACATAATAGGACACATTGCAGTACCAGAAAAAGAATACACACAATGGGCTAAAGTGCTGAACCATTAAAAACAGTGTAGCTAAAATACAGCAAAGACATAAGTATGCAAACATTTTAGTGCAATCAATTTCATATTTGCAAGCATAAAAGGCTCAGATATACATTTGAGTCTCTCCTTATGGCTCCTAGTTGGCCTGATAAAACACTGTCTTTCTGGAACACATATTCCAAAGGCAGCAGATGCTCCAGCCGCAAAAGCCACAGCAGCCGTTCTAGCCGCACGAGCCAAAGCAGACGTTCCATCCATACGAGCCAGAGCCAAAGCTCCAGCCGCCTCATGAGTCGCAGCAGCAGCAACCTCAGCAGGTGGTAAGGAAGACACATGCACTAAAGCTGGGTTTCTCTGGCAGAGTTGTGACACCCTGATTTCTTGAGCGGGTGGTGGTTCAGGTAAGTCATCCCCAAAATACATCTCGTTCCAATTTGGACCCAGCTGTGTTTTAGCCATGATGCTTGCCTCTTGCTCTGAGGTCAGCTCTGGTCTAAACTGGTTCAGACTTTAGTGGAGGGTGGAGTACTGAGGGAGGAGTCTTCACTCCCTATACGTGCAAAACAGTTAGATCCCGGTGGGCCGGGCTGTTTTTTTCCAGTTCTGAGGGGGCGTATCTTCACTTTCCCGTTTTTGCGGGGGCGTATCGCCACTGTCCCGCCTCACGGAGAATGCGTACGTTTCTTACGTATCGTACGTATCGTTAGCATGTTAAATTTTGCAAAGATTTATAAATAATATGAAGCGAATCCAAAGAAATTCGGATTCGCTTCGCAGCTGAAAATTTCTAAGATTCGATACAAATCTACGAAGCGGTGAACAGGTTCGCTCATCTCTAGCCCAGAGGAATGAAAAGATACACCCTCCTTTCACTGCCCTGGCTCTAGGGAGCATCAGTGTGAGGACACTCTGAATAATTATTGCAGCCAGAGTAACTACCACTCCCATTATCTGCTTTGCTTCTCTGGGGCTTGCAGCACATGTATCCTTAGAAGGATAACAGAGGAACTGCATTATTAGCAAGCAAAGGGTAGAGTCAAGGAATCTGGTAACATAGTGGGTTTTTATGTTGATCTTTGTTATATGTTTGGCACATAAGAATCTTATATTATACTCAAAGTAGACAAACATTCTGTATTGATTTTTCAACTTCAGATCAGCAATTTCAGGTTCCCTTTGGACAAATCCTGTAAAATGGCACCGTTGGGGGGAATAAGCTCAATATAACTGTACACCATGTGTTTTACCAACCAGGGATCAAGGAATCTCCAGACAGTTCAATATTTTTTTTTTATTTGTGAAGAATAGCAATACAAGTGTGCAACATGTGTTTTACAGTACTTAGTGTAACATTTTAAATCTTTGAGCAAAAACAATTGAAATACTAGACTGAAATCTGTGTCAGGACATCTCAATACAGTTCAATTTTATTTTACTCTCACCATTCGGTAAATCTGGTGGTCAGCTTAAATTTTCTAATCTTCTAAGCTCTGTCCTGTGCAGTGTCAGTGTCAAGCATGCAAGGGGTTCTGCTGCTATTTGAAATTTAACTCTTGTTGGTCGACAAATGTGGCACACTTCTGTTCCTTCACCTAAATTAAACCTTTCTGGCATCTGGCACAAGTGATCTGGTGAGAGGCATTCTGACCCCATTAAGGCATAA
This sequence comes from Rhinella marina, assembly GCA_900303285.1. Lineage (NCBI taxonomy): Eukaryota > Metazoa > Chordata > Amphibia > Anura > Bufonidae > Rhinella > Rhinella marina. The sequence continues at coordinate 27,888 of ONZH01016835.1, read as the reverse complement.
TTTTAGGATGTTTGATTCCCCAACAAACCATTGCTGTTTGTCCCAATATCATGTTTTCAAGCATCATCTTCCCCAATGAGGCACATTTTTTGGAAGCTTTGGAATATGAAAAAGCATAACACATGGAATGGCACTGTATATTTTTAAACAAGCTCTACGTGAACGCCATGTTTTCCTAACAATTCAGAGTCCTAGGAGACTAGAGGGTGTTATGTACCAATTTCTAGGGCAATTGAAGCCACTTTGGTCCTGGCCAAATCGACTAGGGTCCGAAACAGACTTTTAAAAAATATTTAGCAAATTGGAACCGAATCTCAACAGGTTATCCCATCTCTACTTTCTCTCTTTTCTAGTAAGTTGAATGGTAAATTTGCAGTCTTGGAAGTTTTTGGGGCAGAAGTATAAAGTTAGATTGTACTGCATAGTCATCTATGGATTTTCTGAAATTCATACACAGATATGAACATGGTACTGTACATGTAGATGCAAGTTGAGTGCCACCCCCCCTTTAAGAGTTGAGCACTACTGCTGCTCGAATGTGCAGAAATGGGGATGACACTGCAATCACTAATGTTTCTCACTTTGCACTAATTCTGCCTAATGTGTTACCAGTTAAATCAGTTATATGTTCTGGATTGTAACATGTTTACCTCTAATTTTCTGCAGAATGGGGGGAGTCCTGACAGCCATGCCCATCTGGGTGAGAGTCAAACAGGGGCAACACAAACTAAACAAAAACAACTGCCAACTAGCATCTCACCCGTCAGGTGCAGTCCATGGTGAATACATGGACTGCACCTGACGGGTGAGATGCTAGTTGAATACATGAGGCTCAACACTAACAGGACAGACACTGGTACATATGTTAGTAGGCAAATTGAGTATTTCATTTTATGATCTCCCACTTGAAACTTCAAGCTATCCACTTTTTGCTGTGTAATTGTTTTGAATTGTAAATGACTTTGCTTTTCAGTTTCTCATCATTTTAAAATCTCTTCATGATGTCAGGAAATAAAAATCTTATTCACACCCAGAGGCTGAAAAAATTGCATAATTAATACCTCTCACAGATTTTGTAATGTATTAAAATACAAAATAAAAAAAAGTTTGTCTCTCTTGATAGTTTTCTGCAATGTATTTTCATAGGTAAGAGCCAGTGTAGAACAGTAGTGAGACCTCTTCACATTTTCACTGATTTATTAAATTACAGCTTTATAACATAAATAATAGTCATCTAAGGACAAAGCACAAACGTTTGTCTTAATTTGTGCAAATCTAGTAACATAATAACATAGTTTACCAAAAAAAGGCCAAAAAAGACACCTTTCCATCCAGTTCAGCCTGTTATCCTGCAAGTTGGTCCAGAGGAAGGCAAAAAAACCCTGTGAGGTAGAAGCCAATTTTCCCCACTTTAGGGGGAAAAAAATCCTTCCCGACTCCAATCAGGCAATCAGAATAATTCCCTGGATCAACGACTCCTCTCTAGTAACTATAACCTGTAATATTATTACACTCCAGAAATATAGCCAGGCCCCTTTTAAACTCTTTTAGTGAACTTACCATTACCACCACCTTAGGCAAAGAGTTTCATAGTCTCACTGTCACGCGAGGTCGGCGTCGCGCTCCCTCTGCACGACATCGCCGGACCTCTCCGCCCCCCTAGAGATGAGCAATAGGGAATTGAAGAGCTGGTCTTGTCAGCCAGCACTTCATGAGTTAATTCTCTGTTTGGGTTTAGCCATGTGGTGCTGATCACACCACATGGCTACTTTACATATTGTTTGGACAGCTTGCTCCGCCTCAGGTCATGTGATGCTGGCCACATCACATGATCCTGGGCGGGCTATTTAAAGATGGCAACTGCCTCACTCAGATGCCTGTGATTAGTCTTCTGAGATCAGTGCTGTGTGTTGGACCTTGCTGTTGATTATTGGTATATTGGATTTTGGCTTCGGACTTAGACTACGCTTTTGTGATTCCCCTCGGTATTTGACGTGACCTCCTGTTCTTGACTTGGCTTGCTGACTATTCTGCTATTGTGTTTGTTCTGTCTGTGTTCGTCTTTCCCTGTGTTCCCTTCCCTTCCCTGTGCACGTACTCAGCATAGGGACTGTCTCCAAGTTACGGTTTTGCCGCCTAGGGCATCTACTGTAAGTAGGCAGGGAAAGAGGTGGGGTTCAGACAGGGCACACTATCCCTTGTTTCCCTGTCGTGACAGAATCACAGGCCTTACCTAATGGAGCCGTTGCGAGTACTCACGGACCAGATGAGTAACATGGCTCAGATGATCCAGGATTTGGCCGAGAGACTCCAACATCAGGAGCAGCTGCGGACAGCACCTGCAGTCGTTCCCTCCATGCCAAACCCCAATATTGAACCCCATGTAAAATTGCCCGATCGGTTTTCTGGGGACCGAAGGACTTTCCGTTCCTTTAAGGAAAGTTGTAAATTATATTTCCGTTTACGCTCACACTCCTCGGGTTCTGAGCAGCAGCGGGTAGGAATAATTATTTCCTTGCTGCAAGGTGATCCGCAGGAGTGGGCTTTCTCATTGCCACCTGACTCCCCTTGTCTATTGTCTGTGGAGGCTTTTTTCCGGGCCCTAGGTCTTTTATATGAAGAACCTGACTTGGCCGCTGTAGCTGAAACTCAGCTCAGATACATTCGGCAGGGTAACCGTGCAGTTGAGGATTACTGTGCTGAGTTCAGAAAATGGTGTGTGTCCTCTAAATGGAATGACCCTGCTTTGAGAAGCCAGTTTAGGGTGGGACTGTCTGACCATCTGAAGGATTTACTAGTTAGTTATCCTACTCCTGACACCTTAGAGGCGACTATGACCTTAGTTATCAAACTTGACCGACGGTTTAGGGAGAGACAAAAGGAACGTTCTGTTGCCCCTCAAGTTGCCGTGTTGTCCGAAGTTCCTCTTCAGAGCCCGTCTCCTATCAAGGTCCAGGAGGAGCCTATGCAGTTGGGAGTTACTATGAGGGATCAGAGACGCCTGAGAGGGGCCTGTTTTTACTGCGGTGAGATGAACCACTGGCTCCAGCAGTGTCCGAGACTTCTGCTCTCAAAAAGGTCTGTTCCTGGAAGTAAGGTACCCCCTGCGGTGGTAAGAAAGAAAATCTTGTTACCTATTTCCATTTCTTATAACCAATTCAAGAGGTCCGGTGAAGCATTTGTGGATTCAGGTTCTGCTGCTAATTTTATTGATTATGATTTTGTGCAATCTGTGGGTGTGCCTATAATTCCTTTAAGGGAGGTAATTCAAATTATCGCACTGGATTCCACTCCATTGAATAATGGGAGAGTGGAGTTTTGTACTCCTGAGGTTGTATTAACTGTAGGAATTACCCATACTGAGACTTGTTCCTTCCTTGTATTAAAGGATTTACCTGCCGACCTTGTTTTAGGTCTGCCATGGTTACAGGACCACAACCCTGTGATCAACTGGTCGGTAGGTGAATTGGAAAAATGGGGAATGAATTGTGACAAATGTTGTAGATCAGTATTGCTGTTTGGAGGTACCACTGAGTCTCTTTCCTTGCCCAAGTATATCGGCGATTTTTCGGACGTTTTTTCCATGTCCGAGACTGAGTTCCTCCCTCCTCACCGGCAATATGATTGCGCCATCGACCTTATTGAGGGATCCAAATATCCCAAAGGTCGCATTTATAATCTCTCTACTCCTGAACGTCAGTCCATGAGGGATTATCTCAAAGAGAGTCTGGCCAAGGGTCACATCCGGCCTTCAGTTTCTCCCATGGGGGCAGGTTTTTTCTTTGTTGGTAAAAGGGATGGAGGATTGAGGCCCTGTATCGATTACAGGGAGCTCAATAAAATCACTGTTAAAAACAGATACCCGTTGCCCCTTATTCCTGACTTGCTGAATCAGGTCCAGGGGGCCTGTTGGTTCACCAAGCTGGATTTGAAGGGGGCATACAACCTAATCAGGATTCGTGAGGGGGACGAATGGAAAACTGCTTTTAATACCCCGGAGGGTCATTATGAGTACTTGGTAATGCCTTTTGGGTTAAGTAACGCTCCGGCAATTTTCCAAAACTTTGTCAATGACATTTTTAGACCATTTATTGGGAAATTTGTAATTGTCTATATTGATGACATCCTGATTTTTTCTGCAGACTGGGAGAGTCACGTATCTCACACCAGGCAAGTGCTGGAGGTGTTGCGTGAAAACAAGTAGTTCGTTAAAGGGGAAAAGTGTACCTTTGGTGTTCAGGAAGTGGCCTTTTTGGGATACATTCTCACCCCTTTTTCTTTCAAAATGGATCCAGTTAAAGTACAGGCCATTGTGGATTGGGTGCGACCTTCCTCTTTGAAGGCGCTCCAGCGATTTCTGGGGTTTGCTAATTTTTATCGTAAATTTGTCAAAAATTTTTCTGTGGTAGCCAAACCCATTACGGATTTGACTCGCAAGGGGGCTGATCTGGTCAATTGGCCCCCTGCAGCTATTGAGGCCTTTGAAAGGTTAAAGCAGTGTTTTATTAATGCTCCTGTGTTGGTCCAGCCTGATCAAAGTAAGCCTTTTGTAGTTGAGGTGGATGCGTCTGAGGATGGTGTGGGGGCTGTACTGTCCCAGGGGTCTTCCACCTTAACTAATCTTATGCCATGCGCCTTCTTCTCCCGCAAGTTCTCTCCTGCCGAGAGGAATTATGACATTGGTAATAGGGAGTTACTTGCAATCAAGTGGGCATTTGAGGAATGGCGTCATTTTTTAGAAGGGGCATTTCACCGCATTACGGTCCTCACGGATCATAAGAATTTAATGTTTCTAGAATCGGCTAAGCGATTGAATCCTAGACAGGCGAGGTGGGCTTTGTTCTTTACGCGTTTTGATTTTAGTGTTACCTTCAGACCCGGGAGCAAGAACGTTAAGGCCGATGCCTTATCCCGAAGTTTCCAGGCGTATCAGCCCCCTGACGTCCCTCCTGAGCCCATCCTGCCAGCTGATATCATCGTGGCCGCTACCTCATCTGACCTCGCTTCTGAAATCTCGGCAGGACAACATCTTGCTCCTATTGGTACCCCCAATGACAAATTGTTTGTGCCGGCTCATTTGCGGTTGCGACTGCTGGGTGAGTGCCATAATTCTGTTTTGTGTGGACATCCTGGCATCAATGCCACCAAGGAGTTGGTCTCTAGGCAGTATTGGTGGCCGTCAATCTCCAGAGATGTTCAGGCTTTTGTAACTGCGTGTAACACTTGTGCCAGGTCCAAGAATTCCAAGACACGACCTATGGGTGAGTTACATCCTTTACCCATACCTAGTAGACCTTGGTCACATCTGTCCATGGACTTTATCACGGATTTGCCGTGCTCTGAGGGTAAAACCGTGATATTTGTGGTGGTTGACAGATTCAGCAAAATGTGTCATTTTATTCCTTTGTGTAAATTACCCTCTGCGAAGGTCTTGGCGTCCGTGTTCATTGATAATATTGTCAAACTGCATGGTGTTCCTGAGAATATCGTTTCTGATAGGGGAGTACAGTTTGTGTCTAGGTTCTGGAGGGCGTTCTGTAATAAGATTGGTATCTCTTTGTCCTTTTCATCAGCCTTTCATCCAGAGACCAATGGTCAGACTGAACGTCTTAACCAATCCGTTGAGCAATATCTCAGATGTTATGTTTCTGATAACCAGCATGTGTGGGCCAGATTCCTGTCTCTGGCTGAATTTGCAATTAATAATCGTGTTAATTCATCCTCTGGGATGTCGCCGTTTTTCTGCAATATGGGTTTTCATCCACGCTTTGGCTCCTGTTCCCCATCTGCATCTGTTGTCCCAGAGATCAATGATTTTTCTCAAGAACTGTGCACAGTTTGGACACAGGTTCAGTCGAACCTGGAAAAGGCCCAAGGAGTTCAAAAAGCTAAGGCTGATAGAAAACGTTCTAAGGGTGTGAATTTTAAGGTTGGGGATAAGGTATGGTTATCGACTAAAAATCTCAACATGAGGGTACCATCCTACAAGTTTGCACCTCGCTTCATTGGTCCTTACAGGATCACCAAGGTGATCAATCCGGTTTCTTTTAGGTTATGTTTACCCGACTCCCTTCGTGTTCATAATGTTTTTCATGTGTCTTTGCTCAAACGTTATGTTGCTCCCGTTGATCCTGAGGAACAGTCTCCTCCTCCGGTTGAGGTAGCAGGACAAATGGAGCATGAAATTGCCAGAATTGTGGATGTGAGAAGGGTCCGGAATTCCTTCCAGTACCTCGTACATTGGAAGGGGTTCGGTCCTGAGGACAGGTCTTGGGTACCGTTGACCAGGATGCATGCAGACTCGCTCATCCAAAAGTTCCATCTGCAGCATCCCGATAAGCCTGCTCCCGCTGGTGAGGGTCCGGTGGCCCCTCGTGAAGGGGGGGTACTGTCACGCGAGGTCGGCATCGCGCTCCCTCTGCACGACATCGCCGGACCTCTCCGCCCCCCTCAGCCAGCACTTCATGAGTTAATTCTCTGTTTGGGTTTAGCCATGTGGTGCTGATCACACCACATGGCTACTTTACATATTGTTTGGACAGCTTGCTCCGCCTCAGGTCATGTGATGCTGGCCACATCACATGATCCTGGGCGGGCTATTTAAAGATGGCAACTGCCTCACTCAGATGCCTGTGATTAGTCTTCTGAGATCAGTGCTGTGTGTTGGACCTTGCTGTTGATTATTGGTATATTGGATTTTGGCTTCGGACTTAGACTACGCTTTTGTGATTCCCCTCGGTATTTGACGTGACCTCCTGTTCTTGACTTGGCTTGCTGACTATTCTGCTATTGTGTTTGTTCTGTCTGTGTTCGTCTTTCCCTGTGTTCCCTTCCCTTCCCTGTGCACGTACTCAGCATAGGGACTGTCTCCAAGTTACGGTTTTGCCGCCTAGGGCATCTACTGTAAGTAGGCAGGGAAAGAGGTGGGGTTCAGACAGGGCACACTATCCCTTGTTTCCCTGTCGTGACACTCACTGCTCTTACCGTAAAGAATTCTCTTCTATGTTTGTGTACAAACTTTCTTTCCTCCAGACACAGAGGATGTCCCCTAAGTCACAGTCACAGTTCTTGGGATAAATAGATCATGGGAGAGATCTCTGTACTGACCTCTGATATATTTATACATAGTTATTAGATCTACCCCCATTCGTCTTTTTTCTAAAGTGAATAACCCTAATTTTGATAATCTTTCTGGGTACTGTAGACCACTCATTCCAGTTATTACTTTAGTTGCCCTCCTTTGAACCCTCTCCAGCTCTGCTGTGTCTGCCTTGTTCACAGGAGCCCAGAACTGTACACAGTACTCCATGTGAGGTCTAACTTGTGATTTGTAAAGTTTGTTCTCATCACGGGCATCTATGCCTCTTTTGATGCAACGCATTATCTTATTGCCCTTGGCAGCAGCTGCCTGACGCTGGTTTCTACAGCTTAGTTTGCTGTTCACTAAAATTCCTAAGTCCTTTTCCATGTCAGTGTTACCCAGTGTTTTACCATTTAGTATGTACTGGTGACTTGCATTATTCCTTCCTATGTGCATAACTTTACATTTGTCAGTGTTAAACCTCATCTGCCACTTCTCTGCCCAAGCCCCCAATCTATCCAGATCCATCTGTAGCAGTGAACAGTCCTCTTCTGTTTTAATTACTTTACACAGTTTAGTGTCATCTGCAAAAATGGATATTTTACTGTGCAAGCCTTCTACAAGACCATTAATAAATATATTGAAGAGAATAGGGCCTAATACTGACCCCTGTGGTACCCAACTAGTGACACTGACCTAATCTGATTGTGTACCGTTAATAACCACCCTCTGTTTTCTATCACTCAGTTACTTACCCACATACAGACATTTTTCCTCAGTCCAAGCATTCTCATTTTATATACTAACCTTTTATGTGGTACAGTTTCAAATGCTTTGGAGAAGTCCAGATATACGACATCCATTGATTTGCCGCAGTCAAGAACTTACCTCCTCATAGAAACTGATTAAATTAGTTTGACATTACCGATCCCTCATGAAGCCATGCTGATATGGCGTTATATATCCAAGATAGCATCTCTTAGAAAACCTTGAAACAGTTTACCCATGACAGATGTTAAACTTACGGGCCTATAGTTTCCAGGTTCTGTTTTTGGACCCTTTTTGAATATTGGCACCACATTTGCAATGTGCCAATCCTGCGGAACACTCCTTGTTAGTATAAATTCCTTAAATATCAGAAATAAGGGTCTGGCTTTACTTAATTTTCTTAGGATACAGGGGTGTATGCCATCCGGTCCTGGCGATTTGTCTATGTTAATCTTTTTAAGACGCCGCTGTACTTCTTCCTGGGTCAGACAGGGCACTTTTAATGGGGAATTTACTTTTATATTCTGCATTTCATCTGACAGTTTATTTTCCTCAGTGAATACAGTGGAGAAAAAAAATATTTAATAGCTTTGCTTTCGCCTCATCGCTCTCTGGAATTTCCCCCATCATGTAAGGGGCCAACACATTCAGGTTTATAATTTTTACCATTTCTATAATTGAAGAACACTTTAGGCTTAGTTTTACTCTCTTTGGCAATTAATCTCTTGGTCTCTGGTTTGGCTGCTTTTATTTTTTTTACATATTCTATTTTTTTCCTTATAGTTTTTCAATGCGTTCTCGCCACCCTCCTGTTTTACTGATTTAAATGCTTTCTTTTTGTCATTTATTTCTTTGTTTACAGTTCTATTTATCCACATTGGTTTTTTCTTGTTCCTTAGCCTTTTATTCCCATAAGGTATGTACCTCTCACAATTAGATATTAGTATGCTTTTAAAAATATCCCATTTTGTGGCTGTCTTTTTATTTGTGAGGACTTTGTCCCAGTTAGGTAGGTCTATGGCCTCTCTTAGTAGGCTAAATTTTGCTCTTTTGAAGTTTGATATTTTTGTTCCTCCCTGAAGAAACACTCTTTTGAATGACAATTTGAAGGTTATTACTTTATGGTCACTATTTTCCAGGTGTCCCTCAACCTGCACATCTGTTGTTCTGTCAGGTCCATTGGTTAATACTAAGTCCAGTATGGCCGTCCCTCTAGTCGGGTCCTGAACCAGTTGGGAAAGGTAATTGTCTTTGGTTATTGCCAAAAACCTGTTTCCTTTATGAGATATACAGGTTTCAGTTTCCCAGTCTATATCTGGGTAGTTGAAGTCCCCCATAATAACAACCTCATTATGATTTGTCACCTCGTCTATTTCATTTAGAAGTAGATTTTCTGTGGACTCTGGTATACTAGGGGGTTTATAATAAACTCCTGTTAGTATTTTATTATTGTTTTTGCCTCCATGTATTTCTACCCACAGTGACTCCACATGTTCTTGTCCCTCACTTATATCTTCCTGGAGTGTGGGCCTATGACAGGACTTTATATAAAGGCAGAGCCATCCCCCTCTCCAGATCCTTTCTAAATAGACTGTAACCCTGTACGTTAACTGTTCAGTCATAGCTATTATCCAGCCATGTCTCCGTTATTCTCACTATGTCGTAGTCCTCCTCACACATCACTACTTCCAGTTCACCAGTATTATTAGTCAAGCTTCTGGCATTAGTATACATACAGTCTATTAAAAAAAAACTCTTGTATTACATTTACAAAAATATTGAAACCCTATACTTATTAGTTCGCTGAGTCCTTTTTTGCAGCAATGGAAAAATCTTCTTAGATTTCACACAACAGGCTTGATACACCCATATTCTTGGGATCTTCTCACATTTTTCTGTGCATATCTTTTAAAGCTCTAGAAATGCAACACTTTTATCTGGTACAGTTTCTTCAAATATGCTCTAATTCTAGTTTTGGCTAGATGTTGAGAGGTGCCTGGTTTCCTCCAAACACTTGACATTAAGGTCAAAGAGTTTAATCTTGGTTTCATCAGAACATAGAATCTTGTTTCTCATGGTCTGAGGGCCCTTTGGCAAACTCCAAGTAGGCTTTTAAATGGCTTTTGTATCTGGTTACAGGCCTGATTTGAAGACTACTCTAACAGAATGACCATAAAGCTCTTGGTCACCTCATTGACCAAGGCCATCTTTGCTATGTTTACCAGTGTCCTGGTGGTTCTGGATTTCTTTTATGTAAGAATACATTTTTGAAAACTTCTGTGCCATGATCCTGCCCCAGAGTTTGACTTTTGTTTTTTGCTCTGACATGCATTGTCATGCATACTATTTTCTAAGTGTAAAAAGACATATATCCATATAGTTCAGCCCATTAATCAACAGTGTTGATCCAGAAGAAGGTTGAAAAATCCCAAGAGGCAATAACAATTATTATCATCTTAAGGAAAGAAATTCCTACCCAACTCCAAATATTGTCTGGATCAATGGGCTATCTCCATAACCCGTTTACTGAATTCAGCATCACCACCTCTTCTGGCAGAGAGTGCCATAGTCTCACTGCTCTTACAATAAGAACCCCACTCTATGTTGGTGTAGAAACCTTATTCCTCTAGATATAGAGAATGCCCCCTTACTAGAGTTATGAGTCAACAACTACTGGAGACACGTATGCTTCAACAATGAAGGTATTATATGAGGCAATCAAAGAAAAAACGCTGTGGGAAGTTGTCGGAAGGTGTGTTGCTGCTTCACATCAATACATCTGCCCACAAGTCTCGCAAAACACAAGCTGCTATCTGGGAATGCGGCTTCGTGGAGCATTACTTTCCACACTATAGTCCAGAACTGGCTCCCAGAGGTGGACGATAACCAAGTTGAAGAAGCATCTCAAGGATGATAAATCAAATATAAATGCACCACAGCTTTGAGTAACTCATATAGTTTAAGCATTATTCTTCCGACCAAGGAATGTCAGATTAGGCTTCTTCAGTAGCTTCCTTCTGGGGTGCAGAAAGGTGATTTCTCAATAAAGTGATCTCTTATTTCCAGTATATACTACAGGTGTGCAGCTCCTAATAAAGTTGATGCATCTTACACTGGTGTATGTTTCCCCCGAGTACAGTATATTAAAATATTGTGTAAGGTTTTACTGTACTTTACTTGCAGTATTGGAGGCATATGAACAGGGGCGGTCTTGGGCACCACGCATCCTATTCATTTGCGTGGGGCCCCCGACGTCTAAGGGGGCCCCCACGCTCCGCTGTTGTGCCCAAGACCGCCCGCCCTCCTAATACATCCCACCCAGCCACATAAGAGTAAAATAAAAAAGCTTTCTTACCTGTCCTGCGGCTGCCCTCCGGTCCGGCTCTCCACTCTGTTCCCTGGCCGGCGTGCACTATGACCTGACGCTGCGCAGCGTCAGGTCATAGTGCGCGCCAGCCAGGGAAGAGAGTGGAGCGCCGAACCGGAGGGCAGCCGCAGGACAGGTAAGAAAGCTTTTTTATTTTACTCTTATGTGGCTGGGTGGGATGATCTGAGGTCTGATGGCGGCACAATAAGCTGATCTGAGGTCTGATGGGGGCACATTACCCTGATCTGAGGTCTCATGGGGGCACATTACGCTGATCTGAGGTCTCATGGGGGCACAGTGGGATGATCTGAGGTCTGATGGGGGCACAATACGCTGATCTGAGCTCTGATGGGGGTACATTAAGCTGATCTGAGGTCTGATGGGGGCACATTTTGCTGATCTGAGGTCTGATGGGGGCACAATACGCTGATCTGGGGTCTGATGGCGGAACAATACGCTGATCTGAGGTTTGATGGGGGCCCCATGAGCAGCTCTGAGGTCTGATGGGGCACAATATGCTGCTCTGAGGTCTGATGGGGGCACAATACGCTGCTCTGAGGTCTGATGGGGGCACATTACGCTGGTCTGAGGTCTCATGGGGGCACATTCTGCTGATCTGAGGTCTCATGGGGGCACATTACGCTGATCTGAGGTCTCATGGGGGCACATTACCCTGATCTGAGGTCTCATGGGGGCACATTACGCTGATCTGAGGTCTCATGGGGGCACATTACGCTGATCTGAGGTCTCATGGGGGCACATTACGCTGATCTGAAATCTTATGGGGGCACATTACGCTGATCTGAGGTCTCATGGGGGCACATTACGCTGATCTGAGGTCTCATGGGGGCACATTACGCTGATCTGAGGTCTCATGGGGGCACAGTGGGATGATCTGAGCTCTGATGGGGGCACAATACGCTGATCTGAGGTCTGATGGGGGCACATTCTGATGATCTGAGGTCTGATTGGGCAAGTTCTGATGATCTGAGGTCTGATGGGGGCACAATGTGTTGATCTGAAGATTATTATCCCTGTACGGCGACATCACTGTGTTTATTATCCCTGTACGGTGACATCACTGTGTTTATTATCCCTGTATGGTGACATCACTGTGTTTATTATCCCTGTACGGTGACATCGCTGTGTGTATTATCCCTGTACTGTGACATCACTGTGTTTATTATCTCTGTACTGTGACATCACTGTGTTTATCATCTCTGTACGGTGACATCTCTGTGTTTATTATCCCTGTACAGTGACATCGCTGTGTGTATTATCCCTGTACTGTGACATCACTGTGTTTATTATCTCTGTACTGTGACATCATTGTGTTTGTTATCCCTGTATGGTGACATCACTGTGTTTATTATCCCTGTACAGTGACATCGCTGTGTGTATTATCCCAGTGCAGGAAGAGGTAAGTGGTCTGTGTTTGTGTGTTTGTTTTCTATTTTTCAGGGTCGTGAATGCAGAGGACTACGTCGGATTCGGTGGACTACGTCGGACCAGCTTTTTTTTTTTTTTTTTAATAAAATGGTCAAACAGGGGTCTGGGGGAGTGTTTATTTCAATAAAATGTTTTATACTTGTGTGTGTGTATTTTTTTTTACAATACTACAGTTTTAGTAATTACGGCTATCTACAGACAGCCCTGATTACTAATACTGGGCTTAGTGCTTGCCGGTATGGCAGGCCAGCACTAACCCCAACATCTATTACCTCGGCACCCACCGCCACCAGGGGTGCCGGGAAGAGCCGGGTACCCGCAGGACCGGACCTTCTAAATTGAGGGTCTGGCTCTGGGGCGGCTGCAGGCTGGTACCATTAGGCTGGGAAGGGCCAATAACCGTGTCCCTTCCCACCCTGGTAGTGCCAGGCTGCCGCTGCTGGTTGTATCTGGCTGGCGAAGGAAAAAAGGGGGGGGACCCCACGCCATTTTTTTTTAATTATTTAATTATTTTTGTAAAAAAATGGAGTGGGGTCCCCCCCTTTTTTCCTTTGCCAGCCAGATACAACCAGCAGCGGCAGCCTGGCACTACCAGGGTGGGAAGGGACACGGTTATTGGCCCTTCCCAGCCTAATGGTACCAGCCTGCAGCCGCCCCAGAGCCAGACCCTCAATTTAGAAGGTCCGGTCCTGCGGGTACCCGGCTCTTCCCGGCACCCCTGGTGGCGGTGGGTGCCGAGGTAATAGATGTTGGGGTTAGTGCTGGCCTGCCATACCGGCAAGCACTAAGCCCAGTATCAGTAATCAGGGCTGTCTGTAGATAGCCGTAATTACTAAAACTGTAGTATTGTAAAAAAAAATACACACACACAAGTATAAAACATTTTATTGAAATAAACACTCCCCCAGACCCGTTTGACCATTTTATTAAAAAAAAAAAAAAAAGCTGGTCCGACGTAGTCCACCGAATCCGACGTAGTCCTCTGCATTCACGACCCTGAAAAATAGAAAACAAACACACAAACACAGACCACTTACCTCTTCCTGCACTGGGATAATACACACAGCGATGTCACTGTACAGGGATAATAAACACAGTGATGTCACCATACAGGGATAACAAACACAATGATGTCACAGTACAGAGATAATAAACACAGTGATGTCACAGTACAGGGATAATACACACAGCGATGTCACTGTACAGGGATAATAAACACAGTGATGTCACCATACAGGGATAACAAACACAATGATGTCACAGTACAGAGATAATAAACACAGTGATGTCACCGTACAGGGATAATAAACACAGTGATGTCACTGTACAGAGATAATAAACACAGTGATGTCACTGTACAGACATAATAAACACAGTGATGTCACTGTACAGGGATAATAAACACAGTGATGTCACCGTACAGGGATAATAAACACAGTGATGTCACCGTACAGGGATAATAATCCTCAGATCAACACATTGTGCCCCCATCAGACCTCAGATCAGCGTCTTGTACCCCCATCAGACCTCAGATCAGCGTCTTGTGCCCCCATCAGACCTCAGATCAACACAATGTGCCCCCATCAGACCTCAGATCAACACAATGTGCCCCCATGTGCCTCCATCAGACCTCAGATCAACACAATGTGCCCCCCTCAGACCTCAGGTCAACGTCTTGTGCCCCCCTCAGACCAGGGTTGTGCCCCCCTCAGACCAGCGTCTTGTGGCTCCCCTCAGACCTCAGATCAGCCCACCCAGCCACTTAAAAAAAAGCATACTTACCTGTTCTGGCTGCCGCTGTCCTCAGGCTCCCTGCTCCACTGCCTTGCCTGCCGGCGCACACTATGACCAGACGTCAGGTCATAGTGCGCGCCGGCAGGGAAGACAGTGATAAAGAAGGGACAGAGAAAAATAAAACAGGCGACACAGAGGCAAACAGAAGAATCATATATGACAAGTGTGTGTGTGAATAACAGATAGGAGAGTGATATATGATAAGTGTGGAAAAAACACATTCTTTCATTGTTTAACAGTGAGTTAATTGTTAATCGTTTGACAGTATTTTATTGTTAAAAAAGTCTTTGATTTGTGTGTGTGTGTGTGGGGTGGGTGTCATTGGGGAGGGGGCGTGTCATCAGAGGGCATGTCATCAGAGGGCGTGTCATCAAAGGGCATGTCATCAGAGGGCATGTCATCAGGGGCGTGACGCGTCATTGGGGGGGGGGGCCCCGGACATAACTTCGCTTAGGGCCCCAGAAATGCCAAGACCGCCCCTGCATATGAAAGCGTGGTATTTGCCTATAGATTTATATTGGTGCTGGATTACTGATCTCTACAACAAAGATTTGCAACACAGCCAGGCAAATAACAGTGAATTTATCATTTGCAGTAGTTTTGGTGTCAGTTTTAAGTCTATGTTTTGTGAGGTTGCGCCAAATGCATGAAATGGTGCACAGTAATAATATATTTGGTAAATTACCAAAAGAATACACCAGAGAAAAATAACAATATATTTATTAGTATAGATAGTATAAAAAACACATAATTAAAATACATAAATTAATTGATCAAATGGTTATCAATTAATTTATGTATTTTAATGATGTGGTTTTTATAATATCTATACGAATAAAGTATTATTTTTATGATATTGTTATTTTTCCCTATGTATTCTTTTGGTAATCTATTATGGGCCTGATGTCAGTATTACGTGTTTAGTTGCTGCTCAACTCTCTTATATGTGTTTAAATATTTGGTAGAGTCAAGTGCAATGTTGTGTGCCTATGTCTGTAAAAGTATCAGGGGGTTGCGCAGCATGGAGATGCAGCTTTTTTAAGGCTTTTACATACTCGCAAACAGTAATTGATGGGTCTAATAAAAATAGTTACTCTAAAATAAAGACCACTTTGAAAAGTGATGAGATCTGGTGCAGGATTTTGAGCAATAAAAGGTGTGCATCAAAACATGCGACAATTTGCTGCCAAAAAGAGATGTACTATGAATGATAAATGGCCCCATAATCTCTTGCTATCAATGCATTCTTTTATAATAATAATAATAGAAAAATAACATTATACTGCTGGTGAAGCAGGCAAAAATGAATCCTGTTCCTTTCTATAAGACTACTGTACTGAGTGGAGCTCTTTTATTCTATTCCACAATGCAACTAACTAGATTTTTGTCTTTTTTTCCCCCTTTGCTCAGCAGAAATCAACCCCACTGTTCAATACTTCATGGCTCGCATTTTAATTACCAGCCAGTGGTTTGGCATCGATAATTGCAGCTACAACTCTTTCCATCAAATCCTCTTTCATCATTTTTGATGGGACGACTGTCAATGGGTATGTTTAAAATGTATTAAATCGTTAAATTATAGCTATTTAGCCGCAGAGAAAATAAATAGCTATCATTTGCTGCTATTCATTATTTGAAAGGCTAAGCAATGGATTTTTGTATTAAATGAAATATACAATTTCACTGTACCCTAAATGTAAAGTTAAATAGAGAGGTCAAAGTACAGAGTTCAATTGTAAACTTGGATTTGTGCTTGAGTATGAGTAAGACAGCTGCATATAAGTGAAATCACTTGTACATTATAGTCTGGTAGAATCTTAATGGGAATATTTTCAGATTTGCTTAGAGCTTCATTTCATACACCAGTCTTGGTGAATGTCTGGTGCAATAAGACGCAGCAAATTTTTTAAGAATATATTTGTCACATATTGAGCTTTCTATCCTGTGAACGGAAAATCACACCAACTCTGGGCTGGCATACTTATCAAATATTTTTTTTAATTATTATTTTACAGCAACGGAGCACAGCGGAGCATTGCAGGCCTGGAGGAGGAGGAGCGGGGAGCCAGTGTCGAGAAGCAGGTAAGTAATCTTCCCTTTACAGGCCTGGTAAATTTGGCGGTTTGACAAAAACCCTCCCATTCTTGTACAACCCATTTAATGGCTGTGAACACCTTTGATACAAATTGCTTTTAATAAAAATTTTGCTCAGTTTGCATTCTCATATGTTGCAGGCTGTTTAGTCCCATTCAGTGTAAAATCCATCAGACAAGCTCTGTAATGGGTGAGTCTTTTTCCCTTCTCTCTGCTCTTCTGAATACAAATCTAAGATGACATTTTTACAACCAAACAAAATAAACTTAAATCAAAAGGTTTATCCACTTTATTAGCCTTCAGGAAAGAAGAGAAAGGGACCACAGTCTGAGCCATCAGATAACTACTTTAGTCTGACAGATTTCACAGTGAATGGAATTGAGCAGCCTGCTATGTGTAAGAATACATGCAAACTGACAAAGACAAATGTTTTAATAAACACCAATAATACAGCCATTGCAATAAAACAAGCCAAAAAGGTGTCCATAACTGTTAAATGTGGCATTAAACCTTTATTAGCTTTAAAAACTGGTGGTATGAGCCAAAAACAAAAGTGTATATACCTAATGACTGTGCGTCAGACTGGAACAGCAGAGAGAGTTAACATTGAAAGGGATAACATGAAGCCTTTTTACACAGATTTGAAAAAAAGCATCAGTTATTTTGTTAATGAATAATTTCTTTAATTATTTTATTTTTTAATAAACGGCACCATCTTCTAGTGCAATATTTATGCACGTTTTACACTTAGCTGTTTTAGGCTGTTTAATATGATGATGCTAAGATATTTATTCTAAATGATAAAAATAATTAGGAGCACATTTCATGATTCATTTGATTTTATGCCACAGAATGTGTGATGTTCCTGTTAGCAAATAATAAAAACTGATGCTGTCAGCTCCTGTTAACCATTCAAACAGTAACATACACCACACACACACTGCATATTGATTCATCTGGAGGTTATCAAAACAATGACAAGGTGCTGTAGTTTCATGACATTCAGGAATGTATCGTGTGTATAGTATGAACACTCTTCAGTACAGTATTGCAAACCTTTTACCATATTTCATTATGATTTATCTTGGTTACAAGGTGCCAGCGATATGAAGCATTGGTACCTGAGGTCTGCAATCATAAGGTACCACAGGAGAAAAAAAACTTTATAACATCTTTAATAGTTGACATAAGTATACCTTTAAAAATGGATTCACATTCAGTTTGGGTGAATTGGCTGACTAATGTGATTTGAGTCTGAATCAATTTTACCTGACTTGAAAGTGCTCTAGTTGGCCTGAAAATTTGTGTATGACACTCTGAGATCTTCTAGGACTTCTCTCTTGTTTCTAATAAAAATAAAAAAATAAAAAAAATAAAAAAAATATATATATATACTGTATCTTTTAATGAAGGACCCGTCATTAAAAGATATCGAGAGTGACCTCTACAGTGCCCGCCCCTTAACAGAAACATCCACAGCGCCCGCCCCTTTAACTGTGACCTCCACAGCAGCTATGGTGGCCACTGTCTTCACCCCAAAAAGCCGGACCTCACCGGCCATTCCCCCAAACGTGAAGCAGCGCCCCCGGTCCCCATGAAGCCACACCACTAAACATGAGGCCATGTCCCCTGGCTCCATGAAGACACGGAGGAGAGCTGTCTGAGCGTGAGCTACTGAAAGGGTGGACATCCCTGCATTGCGCCGGACGGAGAACAGGGAGCCAGAAAACTGGACTGTCCAGCCTAAAGCCGGACATCTGGCCACCCTAACATCAGCCTTCTCCTAGGGTGGTCAGAGGTATGGTTTTAGGCAGGGATGTCCACCCTTTCAGTAGCTCACGTTCAGACAGCTTCTCCTCCGTGTCTTCATGGAACCAGGGGGCGTGGCCTTGTGTTTAGGGGTGTGGCTTCATGGGGACCGGAGGCACGGCTTCACATTGGGGGGAGGCTGGACAGTCCGGCTTTCAGACTCCCTGTCCTTTGTCATGCGCAGGGCTAGGATGGACACAGGGGGCGTGGCCTCATGTTCAGGGGTGTGGCTTCATGGGGACCGGTGGCACGGCTTCACGTTGGGGGGAGGCTGGACTGTCTGGCCTCTGTCAAGCGTAGGGCCTGGATGGACACAGGGATGTCCTTTTGAACAGCTCACTCTCCCTGCAGCTGACAGAAGGTGATTTTTACCTTCATTTTTGCAATACCGGTCAGATGCGGCATAGAAGGGACATGGCCTGAATGAGCCGGGGGCGTGACTTAGTGGGATCTGGCAGTGGGGCTTTTAAGTCCTTGACTGGTGGCTGGATTACAGGTCGATGCCATAGTAATTTAGGAAAACATCTTTTATTACTACTGAACAGTAAATATGTGAAAGTTACATTATATGAGGTAATGATTGATGATGAGTTAGTCTAAAACATAAGTTATAGTTATGGTAACCGGAATACTCTTTTAACAGTGTCATCCACAGCGCTCTGCCCCTTTAAAGCAGACCTACAGCAGTGAATTGACTGTGTTAGTATAGAAACCTGGTGTGTGGAGACTAACTGCCTGTGAGCTTCTATTGGCTGATAAGGGTCATGTGACCAGGCTTCTATTGGCTAATGCATTTTTTGGGAATATCTCAGAAACGGTACGTTCTGGAGAGCTGTGACCCGTTCTAAAACCTTCCTGGACACCTGATGTACCTGTGTGCCAAATTTCGTGATTATAGCTGCGACGATACGGATTGTTTTAGCGGACATACACACATACACTCAGCTTTATATATTACACTAGCTGAAGGACCGGCTTTGCCCGGGTATATTTAATTTATTTCATTTACTGTTTGTGTGTGTGTCGTTAAAAGATATCGAGAGTGACCTCTACAGTGCCCATCCCTTTAACAGTGACCTCTACAGCGGCCAGCCCCTTTAACAGTGACCTCTACAGCAGCCCACCCCTTTAACAGTGACCTCTACAGCAGCCCATCCCTTTAAAAGTGACCTGTACAGCAGGCCGCCCCTTTAACAGTGACCTCTACAGCGGCCTGCCCCTTTAACAGTGATCTCTACAGTGGCCCGCCCCTTTAACAGTGACCTCTATAGCAGCCCGCCCCTTTATCAGTGACCTCTACAGCAGCCCACTCCTTTAACAGTGACCTCTACAGCAGCCCACCCCTTTAACAGTGACTTCTACAGCAGCACGTCCCTTTAACAGTGACCTTTACAGCAGCCCACCCCTTTAACAGTGACCTCTACAGCAGCCTACCCCTTTAACAGTGACTTCTACAGCTGCCCGCACCTTTAACAGTGACCGCTACAGCTGCCCGGCCCTTTAACAGTGACCTCTACCACAGCCTGTCCCTTTAATGGTGACCTCTACAGCTGCCCACCCCTTTAACATTGACCTCTACAGCTGCCCGCCCCTTTAACAGTGACCTCTACAGCAGCCTGCCCCTTTAACAGTGATCTCTACAGCAGCCCACCCCTTTAACAGTAACCTCTACAGCTGCCAACCCCCTTTAACAGTGACCTTTACAGCAGCCCGCCCCTTTAACAGTGACCTGTACAGCTGCCCGCCCCTTTAACTGTGACCTCCACAGCAGCTAGAGTGGCCAGAAAGCCAGACCTCACCGACCATTCCCCCAAACGTGAAACAGCGCCCCCAGTTCCCATGAAGACACACCGCTAAACACGAGGCCACGCCCCCTGGCTTTATGAAGACACGGAGGAGAAGCTGTCTGAGTATGAGCTACTGAAAGGGTGGACATCCCTGTGTCTGTCCAGGCACTGCGTCGGACGGAGAACAGGTAGCCAGAAAACTGGACTGTCCAGCCTAAAGCCGGACATATGGCCACCGTAACATCAGCCTGCCCCTAGGGTGGCCACAGGTCTTGTTTTAACCTGGACAGTCTGGCTTTCAGACTCCCTTTCCTCTGTCATGCGCAGGGCCTGGATGGACACAGGGATGTCCTTTTGAACAGCTCACTCTCAGCAACAGCACTGTGCAGTCTGAGCAATGAGCTGCAGGGAGAAAGTCACCCTCCCCCCACCCCTGCAGCTGAAAGAAGGTAATTTTTGCCTATATTTTTAATCCTGGTCAAATGCGGCATGGAAGGGGCGTGGCCTGACTGAGTCAGGGCGTGGCTTAGTGGATCTGGGGGTGGGGCTATTAAGTCCTTCTTTTGACGGTGGCCTTAATTACAGGTGGATGTCATAGTAATTTAGGAGGAAGGTGGGTAGCAGTGGAAGAATACATCTTTTATTACTACTGAACAGTAAATATGTGAAATTTACATTATATGAGGTAACGATTGATGTTGAATTAGTCTAAAACATAAGTTATATTTATGGTAGCCGAAATACCCCTTTACCATTGTCATCCACAGTGCTCTGCCTCTTTAATGCAGACCTACAGCAGTGAACTGGCTAGGTTGTCATAGAAACCTGGTGTGTGGAGACTGCCTGTGAGCTTCTATTGGCTGATAAGGGTCATGTGACCAGGCTACTATTGGCTAATGCATTTTTTTGGAATATCTCAGGAACCGTACGTCTTGGAGAGCTGAAAACTGTTCTAAAACCTTCCCAGACACCTGATGTATATGTCTGCCAAATTTTGTGATTGTAGCTGCAGCAGTGCGGATTCCTTTAGCGGACTTACACACACACACACACTCAGCTTTATACATTAGATTTTCTCTCTCTCTGTCTCTCATCGAAACTAAAAATTCACCTGAAAGGAATAGCCGAGATTTGGATTCAGATGCAACTTGAATTTTTACAAAATTCTGGAAGAATTTGATTAGTTTCTAATTAATTTGCTCATCTCTAATTAATATCTCTATACAACATATGACTTTTAAACATTTAAAATAAAAATATCTTTAAACAATGTTAGCCAGTAAATAGAAGATTAATAAATAAAATTCCTTTTAGCTTTTAATGATTAAGGCTACTTTCACATCTGCGTTTTTGCTGGATCCGGCATGGATTAGCAAAAACGCATCCGACATGATAATACAACCGTCCATTTTGAACGTATCTGGTTGTATTCTCTCTAAAATAGCCAAGACTAATCCGTCTCTAAAACCATTGTAAGTCAATGAGGGACAGATCAGTTTTCTTTTGTATGAGAGAAAATGGATCCGTCTCCATTGACTTACTTCGTGAGTCATGACGGATCCGTCTTTCTCCACATCCCAGGACGCACTCAAAAACGCTGACGAAGCTTCCTGATAAAGCTACAAGAGCGAAACGTGTGTCGAGGCATTTATCTGGCTATACTACAGCTCTCTTCCCCTGATCATGTCTGCAGGTGAGCCCAGTAGGGGCTAATATTTACCTCTAACCATTATGGGACGTCTCTCTTTTTCATATGATTATTAGAGATGAGCAAGTAGTGAAATATTCGAAAGTTCGAAATTCGATTCGAATAGACCGCGAAATTCGACTATTCGACCGAATATCGAATCCCATTAAAGTCTATGGGAAAAAAATGCTCGCCACTTGGAAATCTCAATTCGACCACTTGGAGGTCACCAAGTCCACCCTGAAACCTCAGAAAAGGATGCCAACACTGCTGGAATGCAACTGGGACAGCAGGGGAAGCATGTCTGGGTGCATATAACGCGCCCAAGTCGCACTATTACGCCACTATCACAGCCTCTCAACAATACACTCCAAAGACAATGTAACCTCTCTGTAAAGTGAGACCATACAAGGAAACCTTCTTTCCTCTACATTGCCATGGACCCCAAGCCAAACTAGACAAAAAAGAAGATAAAATTCTGCACCCCTTAAAATCACGTTGCCTATGACAACCACAGATGGCATAGGCAAAGGGGAAAGCAAATAGACCCCACCCTTAATTGTCATTGTGTGTGTGTGTGAGATGTGGTCAGACATGTCTTCTTTAAAATGTAAAAACAACTCAAACACATGCAGAAGCCTTAAAATGCCCAAATTGTTGGCGCTAGAGATGTCAGTGACCCGACCTGGCCCAGTGTCATGTCTAGCAGGTAAAGCAGTGGGGATGTTGAGGGATGCGTAGGACCGCAAAAGGCAGGAAGAGGCCGTGGGCTGGCCAGAGGCTCATGGAAAATTTTGTGGAGGCCCAAGAGGTGAGACCTGTTAAAAATTTTGTGGAGGCCCAAGAGGTGAGACCTTGATAAAATTTTGTGGAGGCCCAAGAGGTGAGACCTGTTAAAAATTTTGTGGAGGCCCAAGAGGTGAGACCTTGATAAAATTTTGTGGAGGCCCAAGAGGTGAGACCTCTTAAACATTTTGTGGAGGCCCAAGAGGTGAGACCTCTTAAACATTTTGTGGAGGCCCAAGAGGTGAGACCTCTTAAACATTTTGTGGAGGCCCAAGAGGTGAGACCTCTTAAACATTTTGTGGAGGCCCAAGAGGTGAGACCTCTTAAAAATTTTGTGGAGGCCCAAGAGGTGAGACCTCTTAAACATTTTGTGGAGGCCCAAGAGGTGAGACCTCTTAAAAATTATGTGGAGGCCCAAGAGGTGAGACCTCTTAAAAATTATGTGGAGGCCCAAGAGGTGAGACCTGTTAAAAATTTGTGGAGGCCCAAGAGGTGAGACCTTGATAAATTTGTGGAGGCCCAAGAGGTGAGACCTTGATAAAATTTTGTGGAGGCCCAAGAGGTGAGACCTTGATAAAATTTTGTGGAGGCCCAAGAGGTGAGACCTTGATAAAATTTTGTGGAGGCCCAAGAGGTGAGACCTTGATAAAATTTTGTGGAGGCCCAAGAGGTGAGACCTTGATAAAATTTTGTGGAGGCCCAAGAGGTGAGACCTGTTAAAAATTTTGTGGAGGCCCAAGAGTTGAGACCTTGATAAAATTTTGTGGAGGCCCAAGAGGTGAGACCTCTTAAACATTTTGTGGAGGCCCAAGAGGTGAGACCTCTTAAACATTTTGTGGAGGCCCAAGAGGTGAGACCTCTTAAACATTTTGTGGAGGCCCAAGAGGTGAGACCTCTTAAAAATTGTGTGGAGGCTAAAGAGGTGAGACCTGTTAAAAATTTTGTGGAGGCCCAAGAGGTGAGACCTCTTAAAAATTATGTGGAGGCCCAAGAGGTGAGACCTCTTAAAAATTATGTGGCGGCCCAAGAGGTGAGACCTCTTAAAAATTTTGTGGAGGCACAAGAGGTGAGCCATAAATATATAAATTTTTTTATTTACGGAGCAATTCTACGGCGGTTAAGGAGGAGGAGGTGGAGGAGGAAATGGCACTTCATACAGATGGCACTTCACTTTTGGCTGCTTTCCACTGTTGGAGAAGCAAAGTCCGGGACAATCCACTTGCTGTTCATTTTGATTAGCGTCAGCCTGTCGGCACTGTCGGTTGACAGGCGGCTGCGCTTATCGGTTATAATGCCCCCGGCTGCGCTGAACACCCTTTCTGATAGCACGCTGGCGGCAGGGCAGGCAAGCACCTCCAAGGCGTACAGGGACAGTTCCAGCCACGTGTCCAACTTGGAGACCCAGTAAGTGTAGGACGCCGAGGGATCGGGGAGGACAGGGGTACGGTCTGCCAGGTACTCCCGCAACATCCGCCGATACTTGTCCCTCCTGCTGATAGCAGGCCCCGCAGTGATGGAAGTTGCACGAGGGGGTGCCATGAACGTGTCCCACACCTTGGAGAGTGTTTCCCTGGTGGCTGTGGGCCTGATTGATGTTGTGGGACTCTGGGAGACCCCCTCCTCTCTGCCGCCAGCGATGGTGGGTGGGAAAATCTCCATCATGTTCTGCACGAGTTCCCTCTGGTATTCCAGCAATCGATTCGTCCTCTCCTCTACCGGAATAAAAGAGGAGACGTTATCTTTATACCGGGGGTCCAGGAGTGCGAAGACCCAGTACAGTTTGTTCTCCACTATCCGGACAACACGTGTGTCCCGGGAAAAGCAGCCCAGCATGAAGTCAGCCATGTGTGCCAGACTCTGAATAGGCATGACGTCACTGCCCCCACCAGAAGGATCACTTGCCATTTCCTCCTCTTCCTCTTCCGCCTCCTCTCCGCCCCATCCGCGCTGAACCAATGGGACGCACACAGCCTGACTGCTACCCTCGCCGCCAGCATCCTCCTCCTCTTCCACAGCCACCTCCACGTCGTCCTCCTCCTCCTCATCCTCCTCCTCCTGCAACTGCCACCGTGAAGCAGACAAAAGTGTGGTCTGACTGTGTAGCTCCGTTGCGTCTCCTCCTACCCCCGTCTCCTCTGCGTGCAATGCGTTCTCCCTTATTGCGATGAGCGATTCTTTAAGGACGCATAGGAGCGGGATGGTTACGCTCACTATAGCGTCCTCGCTGCTGACCTTCTTGGTGGACTCCTCAAAGATACGCAGTACATCGCATATGTCTGCCATCCATGGCCACTCGTGGTTGGCAAACTGAGGGAGCTGAGTTGGAGGCACGCGTGGATTCATAATCTGGTACTCCATCAATGCTCTCTGCTGCTCACACACCCTGGCCAACATGGAATAGATGGAATTCCAGCGAGTCGGCAGGTCGCACAACAGCCGATGTTCAGGCAAATGGAGGCGTTGCTGGAGTTTTTTTAAGCTAGCAGCAGCTACAGTTGACTTCCGAAAGTGAGCGCACAAGCGCCGCACTTTCACCAGTAGCTCTGCCAGGTTGGGGTAAGTCTTTAGAAATTTTTGGACTACCAGATTAAAAACGTGGGCCAGGCATGGTACGTGATTGAGTTCGGCAAGCTCCAGAGCCGCCACCAGGTGTCGGCCGTTATCGCACACGACCATGCCTGGTCCTAGCTGCAGCGGCGACAGCCACATCTCCGTCTGCTGCAATATGGCGTCCCTCACTTCTGGGGCGCTGTGCTTCCTGTCGCCCAAGCTGATGAGCTTAAGCACCGCCTGCTGACGTCTCCCCGCGCCAGTGCTGCAACGCTTCCAGCTAGCGGCTGAGGGTGATGTTAAGGCAGAGGAGGAGGAGGAGGAAGAGGAGGGGGGTGTATCAGAACCCATGCTGGCAATCTTGGGCGGGGGTGGTAGGTAGGCCGTCTCTGTTTTCGACCCCGTCCCCGCTTCCACAACATTCACCCAGTGTGGCCTCAAAGAAATGTATCGTCCCTGGCCGCAAGCGCTTGTCCACGAGTCGGTGGTCAAGTGGACCTTTGCGCTGACTGCGTACCTCAGGGCCCGCCTGATGTTACGCGACACGTGCTGGTGCAGGGCGGGGGACGGCACTCCGGGAAAAGTAGTGGCGGCTGGGGACGGAATAGCGAGGTGCGGCAGCCGCCATCAGGTCGCGGAAGGCCTGCGTCTCCACAAGCCTAAACGGCAACATCTCCAGGGCCAGCAGTTTGGAGATGTGGCAGTTTAAGGCTTGGGCTTGGGGGTGACTCGAGGCGTACTTCCGCCTGCGGTCGAATGCCTGCGAGATGGACAGTTGTTGGGACGAGGAATGTGAAGGTGCAGGCGAAGAGGCGGGGGAAGGGGAGGCTGAAGGAGAAGGCCCCAAAGTAGCCGAGGCAGAGGCAGATGTGGAGGTGTCCTGGCCGGAGTCTGGACCGCAGTGGCAGCACACAACAAAGGGGAAGAGGCAGTGGCAGCAAGACCGGGCGCAGGTTGTATTGCGTTTGCTCTCTCCCACTCAGCCCAGTGCTTGACTTCCAAGTGACGCCGCATGCCTGAGGTGGTCATATTGCTCTTCTCAGAGCCCCTACTCAGTTTTGAGTGGCAGAGTGTGCAAACCGCGCTCAGTTTGTCATCCGCACAAACATTAAAAAATCTCCACACCACAGAAGTACGAGGCCTCGATGGGGGAGCTTCGAGCGACTGCCCGCTGCCGGGAACAGCTTCGGCCCTGCTGGCTGTGGCCTCACTTCTCTGTCTGGACTGTCCTCTGCCAATGGACATCCCTCTGCCTGTGGACATCCCTCTGCCTCTGGACATCCCTCTGCCTCTGGACATCCCTCTGCCTCTTGCTGCCTTTTTCGGTGCTGCGCAGACCACCACCTCTCCACTGCTTTCCTCGCTGGCCATCACCCCTGGCCAAGTGGGGTCGGTCATTTCGTCATCCACCACCTTCTCTTCCACTTCCTCACTCTGCTCCTCCTGCTGCCCACTGGACATTCCAACAGCCTCCCTTGATGGCAACTGCGTCTCATCATCATCATCGCTCATGATAACAGATGCTGGCTCAGGGTCCACATCAGCAGGAGATGGCGAAAACTCAAGTGTTTGGGCATCACTACAAACAAATTCCTCTGCTAGCTCCTGGGATTCTTCCGGCACATCTGAAAAAGGACCCGAAAAGAGCTCCTGGGAGGGGTCAATGGTGGGATGACTCTGTTGGCCAGGTGTGGAGGAAGGAGGGTCAGAGTGAGACTGTGTGGATGACTGGCTGGTGGACAACTGTGTGGAAGCGCTATCGGCTATCCATTGCACCACCTGTTCAACCTGCTCAGGCCTCAACAGCGGTGTAACCCGCCCCCTGCTTAACTGTCCCATAAAGGCAGGGATTCTGGATGAGCGGGATCCTGGCTGACCCTCACCAGCACGCATTGTATCCCCACTGGCTTCAACAAGGCCCCCAACAGCATTTCCGCGCCCCCGTCCTCGTCCACGTCCTATTCCGCTAGCCCCCCTCCGCATTTTATTTTTTTTGGTTACAATATTTTGCCTTCACAGCCGTGAAATTATTTTGCAAGAGAACGCACAGTACAGTTGCCAATTATAAGCCTATATATTTTTATATTTCAAGGTACACAGCCGTGTACTAACTGTTCAGACGTGGGTATTAACACCAGGTATTTAAATAGTTTGCAAGAGAACGCACAGTACAGTTGCCAATTATAAGACCTATATATTTTATAGTTCAAGGTACACAGCCGTGTACTAACTGTTCAGACGTGTGTATTAACACCAGGTATTTAATTATTTTGCAAGAGAACGCACAGTACAGTTGCCAATTATAAGGCCTATATATTTTATAGTTCAAGGTACAACAGCCGTGTACTAACTGTTCAGACGGTGGGTATTAACACCAGGTATTTAAATTAGTTTGGCAAGAGTACGCACAGTACAGTGCCATTATAAGGCCTATATATTTTATAGTTCAAGGTACACAGCCGTGTACTAACTGTTCATACGGTGTGTATTAACACCAGGTATTTAAATTATTTGCAAGAGAACGCCACAGTCAGTTGCCAATTATAAGGCCTATATATTTATAGTTCAAGGTACACAGGCCGTGTACTAACTGTTGCATACGGTGTGTATTAACACCAGGTAGTTTAAATTATTTTGCCAAGAGAACGCACAGTACAGTTGCCAATTATAAAGGCCTATATATTTTATAGTTCAAGGTACACAGCCGTGTACTAAC